>VWPU01012925.1:0-111712 GCA_013398955.1 Callaeas wilsoni | reverse complement strand
TGCCCCTTCTTCCAAAGGTCACACACCCTCCTTTTTTCACTGAGTTCAAGCCAAACCTCTCTGTTCAACCAGACTGGTCTTCTCTGTCTGCTTATATTTTGGCATGGCTTTGATGTCCACTAGCAAGAGAACTGACTAAACTAAGAGCTGTATGAGGAGTAGAATACCCATGATTTGTGCTTCAGAGTGACAGGTCAGGATGGTTACAGTCCCAGCAGTCTGTCCTGAAAGCTCTGTTTTCATGTGAATATCATGTTAAATACTTTGAATTTCTCTGCATCTGACTTAATGTATATGAAATTTTAACATATAATTTCAACCTCTATGTGCATACTTTCCTTCTTGCCTTTCCCATCCCAAGAGGTATTATTTATCTAGTATCTTCTCAATCCCATTGCAGTATTTTGCTTCAACAGTTGCCTGCCCTACACCTTCACTCTTCTATCCCCTCAGTTCCAAGCTCAGAGAAGTGTCTGTCCTGACCTCTCTCTGGGTCAGTCTGCCACCTCACAGATTAATTAGTTGACAATTAATATTTGTAGGCAGAAGGCAGTGCATCCAGACCACTCTGTCTTACTCCTGGACAATGTGAGAATCCCTGGCAGAATTTACCTGTGTTGTGGTGAGCTCCCTGGGGAGGTCTTGAGGCCAGAGAAGAAGTCTCCTTTGCTTTCTCAAGTGCCAGCCAAGTAAGCTCTAAATGATGGCGACAGGCAGTGAGATTGTGCCATTGTTCACAGTGTGGTTGTGCTCTTGTTCACAGATGCCATGCACATTCTGTTAGGCCTTGCCCTGCTGTGTACTCCCACTTAAATTTCCACAATGTCCACAATAATCTCAGAAAGGGTAAAGTTCGGAGGGACCACACTGGGTCGTCTAGTCCAACCTCTCTGCTCAAATAGGGTCATCCCGGAGCACATTGCTTAGGATTGTGTCTGTATGGTTCTTGAATATCTACAGTGAGGGAGACTCCACAGCCTCTCTCTACAGTCTGATCCAGTGCTCAGTAACCCACACAGTAAAGAAGTCCTTCCTCATATTCTGGTGGAACTTTCTGTGCATCAGTTTCCACCTAATGCCTGTTGTCCCATTGCCTGGCACCACTGAGAGGAGCTCAGCTCCATCCTTTTGACACCCTCCCTTCAGACACTGATGAGGTCCCCTCTCAGTTGTCCCTTCTCAAGGCTGAACAGGCCCAGCTCCCTCAGCCCTTACATGTAAGAGAGATGCTCCAGCCCCTTAATCATCTTTGTCACCCTCTATGGGACCTGCTCCAGGAGCTCCCTGTCTCTCTTGTCCTGAGGAGTCCAGAACTGCACACAGCACTCCAGATGTGGCCTCACTAGGGCTGAGCACAGGTTCAAGAAAAGAAAAAGAAAGACAGCAGAGAAAAAAAGAAAACTTAAATACCATCTTTCCCTGCTTTATTTTATCTATAGAATTGAGTTGTCCAGCTGCAGCAGGCAGACTTTATGAAGGCGATGAAGTTAATCAGAACTTTGAGAGTTGTTATGAATTATTTGAGAGTGAGGGGAAATTAGAGATGCTCATAAAAAGAAGTGGTTAAAATAATTTCAGAAATCACTTTCAGAAAATCTTGAAATAGCCAACTTCTTTCTGACTGTTTTAGGACACTAGTCACCCCTGCACATATGATCCTCAGCAGCATTCCTGAGCGTAGTGACCTGGTTATGAAATGTACCATAACACTGGTGATATCTGCAAACAAATTATAAGGTGGTTCATTTGCTTAAGTCTCACATAATTCTATTGGGAGCAGTGGCAGCATGAATTAGTGCTGTATAAAGCAGGAACAGACTTGATTTGCATAGCTATAATCATTGTGAAGATTATCAGCTCTCACTTTTAGAGAGAAATGCAAGAATGTTTCTATAGTGTTGAAGTGTTTGTATCAGAGTTCTCTGTTCATCTCAGTTTTTAATGGTGGGCAAATAAAAGATGTAATTGTGACTACTTAAACAGAATTATTTAAAAATAAATGAGCAAACAGGCTAACTTTTACCTGTTATATAGATGTTGCACATAGGTGGCTAGTCCCCAACTCCCATCTCCAAAGAATGTACGCAGGGCAGCTAGCTGGGGTTTGTACAGTTTGTTCCCTCTGCACTATTTACCCTCCTTTGTTCATGTACTTGGTAGGGTTTTATATCTGACAGAATGCTTTAGTCCTCAGTTTCTGGCAATGTCCCTATTCTGAGTGGCTTCCTCTTTAGCATAACTATTCCAGCATTTCATGCTAAAATATTAGTGGTTTCTGCTCTACTTCCCCAGGGGAGGAGTTTCCCTGTCTGTGAATCAGATTCTGCTCTCTTGCACAGTATGGTTTCCACAAGAGTATCTCCAGGATTGCAGGAATACTTCTGGACAGTCAGTGCTTTTGGGGTTAGCTGTGGTGATGCAAAGAAGGTAATTAACCAGTGTAATACAGAATGTATTATCTTCTCCTTAGGTAGCTCTCTCAAGCCCCTATTCTGAATTCTGATGGGTAGAAAAAAATTAGGAAAATAGAAAAAAAATCCATTTCATTGCATCTCCCAGGTAAAGAAATTAATATTTCAGGGATTCTTTCAGCTCAGCATCATTTTTGCATATTTACAAGGAACTGAACTGGCAGTCTTCAGTCAGGGTAAGGGTGCGTTTTCCTTCTGGCCACTTTGCAGTTTTCCTTCTGGTTCTGTTTGCACACTATGGTATGGCTGTCAAAGCAGGCTCATGATGTATTGATGTTTTTTCTCATAAGCACTGTTTTGTTCTATTGCAAAACCTTTCAGAGGGAAAGAGATGGGCTACTTGAAAATGTTTCTCTTGTTGAAGTTCATGCTGAAGTATTTGTACTTAATAGGCGATGAGATCATTTGCATGCTCTAAAAGTGTCAAAGCGTGAAGAAGTATCCTAATGATACCATCATCTAGGTACCTGTTTTTACTATCCACATGCTGTAAAAATGTGTTTTCTTAGTTTATTTTCTCTCACCTACTCTGAATTCTTTCTACTTTACTGAGAATTTTAATGATCAAGCAGAATTCTTTCCTCCTCTTGATCCTCATATTTAGTGATTTGCTTCAAGCCAAACTAGTTCTCTCTAAACTGATGCAAGTTATGTTTTCACTCCCTCCTTTGTAAACTCACGATCTTCAGCAGATTTGCAAAGTTCCACTCTATTCAAACATCTCAACCAAGCCTTTGAAAGGCAGTAAAGTATGTATACATGCATAAGAGATGAAGTGTATTTGTTCAGCCTGTAATGACTCTAAAGGACTACTGAAACAGATGTCACTAAACCATTAGTTTTATGCTCCATTCCATCATTTTTATGTGAGGGGGTTAAAAAGGTAAAAGAATCTGAATCCAGTCAAGAATTTAGGACACCAGAAAGGACCCAAGCAAGACTGAGACATCTGTTTAAATTTGCAGTACAAAATTGCTGTTCAGATGCTGATTTGCCTCTGCAGGCATCTAAACTTGCCGGGCTTACTAGGCTTACGTACCTGTTTGAGGGCTATCCACAGCTTTGCTTGGCCACGTATATAGTCACGCCAGCCAAAGCAGTTTATAATTTAAGCTGAGCAGGATCTAAAAAGTAAGTGCTGCTCTGTTTAAATCCTCAAAAGGGCCAAATCCAATATAGGCCTTCAGGGAATATGTAAGACAACTGTAAAAGGACAGATTAGCCTTGCTGCAGTGTTTTAAAAATCAACTCTAAGTGGCTGCTTTAAGGATTCAAGTGTGTGACACATGGACTGAGCTTACAGGCTTACCTGCAGCCCTTAATTAGATATTTGACCTCTGTGCTTAGCTGTTTGGGTTTTCTTTCCCCTACATTTTTTGGTGCTCATAGATTGCATTTCTTGAGCAGACGGTTGAAATGAAGGTGGAATTTTTAGGGACCCCTATCCCTGCTTTTTTAGCTGTATCCCAGTGCTATAGTGATTTACCGAAGAGATCCAATTAGCAGGTATGAAATTTTATACTGTTCAGGGAAGAGTGACGCAAACCCTGCTCAGTCCTGGCAGGGCCAGGGGAGTCAGTCTCGTGCAAGGGTGCATCAGCTGAGTGGGTGTCCGATGACCGGGCTCAAGTGCAGTTCAGTGGCAGTGGAGAATGGGAGGATAATTGAAGCGGTTCTCTGTTGCTGGTTCAGCAGTTGATACTGAAGTTATGCTGGAAGCAGTTGGATCTCATTGTGCTGGGGCTGTGCAGATGTACAGTCAGTACTGACACTTGTGTTGAAAGAGCTTCTGTTCTCATGGCAGATGTGTTGGTCATTGCCATGGTGGAGACAAACAGGCAAATATTCGGTGTTTTTTCATAGGACCAAGTCTTAGGAACAGAAAGAGGGTCAGCACTGTTTTCTGATGTATTTCGCAGTCATTTTCTTCTCTTGCTGTTGTTATATTATTTCAAGTAACATGACGAATTGGAAGAAAAATTACAATGCATCATATTAGGATGGAAAACTTCTTTAGTCATAGTAACCATTAGCAAAAAATGAATAATATGTGTTGAAGATACATAATTTTATGTAATTCAGCAAGTGTAGATATGATGGGTGTACCTGTGAGCTCCAGAGGAGCCAGTGGGGAAGACATCTGGTTCACAGGTTTTCACTTTTAGTATGTTCCTTAAGACTGGAAGAAAGCTGGTGTTCTGCCCAGATTCAGAATAGACAAGCAGATTGAGCAGGGTAAATATAGCCTGATATAAATCACAGTGAGCATATGGAAAAAGCTGATTGGGCACTCAGCTGATAGGGAATTAAAGGTCTTGAGTGAAATTGATTCAGCTCAGAGTTTTACGGGTTTTAGGGCTTGTAAAACAAATGATTGACAAAAACTTGATTTTAATCTTTTAATATCTTTTAATATCTGATAAAATTACAAGTTTGGTAAGATGATGCTGTCAATGTAAAAGACTTTGAAAAGCATTTGGTTTACTGCCACGTGAAACCAATTAATAAAAACATGAATTGAACTATATAACAAAACAGACCAGACTTTGATGAATAACAAACCAGTTGGGAGGTCTTAATATAGGATTGTCAATAAAGAAGTTTCAAGGACTAAGTGGCTTTCCCATAGGGGAAAATAGAGAGTGAGAGTAGAGAAGCTGTGAATTGTGTCTGGATTGTGGAAAGGCAGGAGACCACTATGAATGCTTAAGTAGGTTCTCAGACCCAAAATAGTAATGCTGAGTGTAGTGGCAGTTCAGGAGTGTAACCAGGCTGATGATTTTTTGCTGTATATAGAACTGCTGAGAACATTTAGAGTATGGCACACAAGGCCATCTGCCTTTGTAAAAATAGCTTGAAAATGGCTAAGTGCATATAAACATCTAACCCTAATAAGTACCTGAAGCATCTGAATTAGTCTTGAGGAGATCTTGTTGAATTCAGGAGTTCTGTTTTTCATCCACTCCTCTTTAAATGGATGTCCCTATAGCACGTACAGTGTAGCCAAATCCAAAGCAATGGGCTTAAGCTTCATAAGCAGGAGGTCACAGAAGATGATTCAGTATTCCCTGATGACTTTAAAGGATAGATTTATAGTAGATTGTGACAAATTAAAAACTTGGAGGAAAGCAGTGTGGTGTTTTCCAGGGTTCTAGAGGATGAGAAATAGTTCTAATCTAGTGTGCTTTTAGAAAGTTTTAAAAATTATTTCTTTTTATATACACCTCTGTTCAGACACTCTAGAGCTATGTGTCCTATGGTAAGTAGATTAAGACCAGCTACCTGGAAATAGACTATAACTTGGATAATTTACATCTAATATGTAAGAGATGGGTGGGGAAAGCAAACCAGTGGGGACTGAATTGACTACAAGATTATTCAAGAGCAGAATTTTGAATACTGCTCGAGTCTGTCAACACACACATGGATGTTTAGTCTATTATGTCATGCTACCTCCATAAAAATCGTTAGAATTATTATTATTATATAGCATTATTATATCTATTAGCGCTGTGTCCGTGCCACTTAGGTAGTGTAACGCGAAGTGCATTGTTATTTCTTTTTATTTGAAAGATTTTAAATTAAATAATTGTTTCCAATTAGAGCTTTTTATGTGACCTATTATTGCAAATACTAGATAACCTAAAAAAGAAGTGTGAAATTTGAAACTGTTTGTTCAAAAATATTTTAAATCATCTTATTTATACTTGCATAGTTAGCATAGTTGCGTAAAACACATAAGTCCTGTAAAGACCTTCCATTAAGTGATAAGGGTATTGCAGTTGTCCTCAAAAGCAAGCATTTTGTGCTTTTTGATTATAATCTTCAACACTTTTTTTTTTAATGTACAAATCATTAAATACATTTATTTCATTTGAAATTGCTTTTCATGTTCCTGTGGATATAAGACTGCTTTGAAACAGATTTCCTTGAAAACTGTTTATTTTTCCTATATTCTAATTATATCTGTCTTTCACTGTGAGAAAAAATACAGGCATTAGACAAATGAAGCAGAGGAAATTTTTTGCTGAGTAATAATTTTTCTCTGATCTCCAGTGTCTAACTTATTCCCCATTAATTCAATCATGTCTATATGAAAGAGAATTTTTTTTTCCTAATGTGTATGAAATATTCCAGTTGTTCTGTCTTGCAATTTAATAACCCTTTCACATTTCTTACATTGACCTTGGTTTCCTTTCACATTTCTAAAGACCTTTTTGTCTTAAAAATAATGCAATTGAGTAGAAATGCATTATCAGTGATGCATCAAATCTCTGTGAAACAATATTACATTTAGAAAGTACTGTCTAACTTTGCACTAGGTTGAATTTCAGTAAGCACACTTCCTTACACTTTTACATCCTAATAAAGAAATATTGCAGCAGCACTTACATGGAAATTAAAGATGCTATATGCTTATGTTGAAGATAGCTAGAGGAAAAATACGTCCTCTCTGTCATTCAGAGCCTCAATTGACTCAACTTTGAGATGTCAATTGATAGTGTGTCTGACTGTATTAATATTCCAATAAGAAATCAGTATTATTCAGTCCTGGTATGGTATAGTAAAATATCCTGTGTGTGTGCGTGCATGGGTGTGTAGGTGTTGGCTCTGCAGTCATGGATACTGTTCAGTTGTTGACACTGTCTTTGGCAGATACTGACCTGACACAATGGTAATTCTTCTACGGTGCCTGGACATGATTCGAGGGGTATCAGAGTGAGTAGGTAGTATGGAGATTCCTTCAGAGGGGAAGGATGTAACCCACGATGTACCAGTGTCTTCTCCTAAGTAGCAAGCCAAAGGACAAGATGGATCAGTCTCAAATTGCTTCAGAGAAGGTTTAGATTAAATATTAGGAAAAAAATCTTGACTGAAACAATTATCAAGCACAGGAACAGGCTTCTCAGGGAAGTGGTTGAGTCCTCATCCCTGGAGGTGTTTAAACACATGTAGCTGTGGCACTTGGAAGCATAGTTAAGTGTTGGACTTGGCAGTGCTGGGCTGATAGTTAGCCTTGATGATCTTAAAGGTCTTTTCCAGCCTCAGCAATTCTGTGCTCCATTTGCTCTTGAGCTCTTAAAATGGAAGAGATCCTTGTCCCTTTTGATTTACAAAAAGGAGTCTTGAGTTCTGCCTCACAAATGATCCCTTCCATATACATACAGTTTTTCCTAGCTCCTTCAGTATTTGTGAAGTATCTGGTTTTGCTGTTTATAGCCAAATGGTCCCAGTGAAGAGAACACTGGGAACAAACTGTGTTTTGTGCTTCTGCCATATAGTCTACCTCAGGCTCACCTCAGGTGCTTTCGTTCTTCTAATTGTGGCTTTCCGTGGGCCTTTTTTAAAAAGCAGGGTTTTTTTTGTTTTTAAGCGAAAAAAAGGTGAATGTCTCTCACTTGATCCTGATTCTTTTGTCATACGTGCATAAAACCCCTGCCTTTTGAAATTATACTTTGTGATAAAGTACTACTGCACTTTGCTTGTGCATTTTTATTTACCTCGACTCCTGTTTGCTACACCATAGCGTCAACCTTTAGTCCATGTCGTTAGTCACAATCAGCATCTCATCAAGAAGCACAGAAGACATAACAAGTGACATTTTGTTAAGTACATAGGAGGTATGGAGGTATAGAAAATCTTATTTTGTACAAATTGGTGAATAAACTCCTGAATGAACTGTCACAATGTGTGTGTTTTCCTATGAAAAGGGTAGGACAAAATGTCTGAGTTACAAGAGATCTTAAATAAATTATCTGGAGGAAAAGGCAATCTGCTATATAAATATTTCACATTTTGCAATTGAAGCCTTTGCATTGATCTGCGCTTAGAGGCTTGGCCTTATTTCGTAGCAGTTAATGTTGTGTCAAAGCAATGTTTAGTTCTACATAGCAGCTGTTGTATTCATACTAAATTATGCCAGATTTAATCTTGAATATATTTAGCAAGAGCACCCAGTTGTGCTGACAAACCTAAAATCATTTTCAGTAATGTTCTATTGCAAATCCTTTGGGCACAGTGATTCTCTGAGGTTGAATTCCCATATTATATCCAAACATCCCAGCAGTAGATTCAATAGGTATCCTACTGGAACATTGCAGTAGCAGAGGTAGACAATATGAGACAATTTCTCAAGGGTATTACTTTCCCAATCATTTTAATTGCACCTGCCTGATTTACCAGTGCTTGTGTATTCATTTGTACTTGTTCAAAGCAAATGCAATTTAATTTTAAAATACTCTCAAATCACAGCAATACTCATTTTACATGTTGAAAAAACAAGACAATAAAGTGGATAATCAGGTTTTCAGGGTTTGGTAAGGAGAACTGAAATGTTGCATGGAGAAGAAACAATAGAAGTCAAGGTTCACTTGTGCAATACTTCAAAGAGTATCCTGTAAATCCTGGGTCATTGCACAGAGAGGGCACCTTGATAATTGCAGTGATAACTGTAATGAGGAGATGACATAAAGATCAGGAGAACGGTGGGTGAGAACCTAGTTTAACTGGAGAAGAGCAGACAGCTGTAGTCAATGGAATAAAATCAGCTTTTCTGGAGAGCACTTCATTGCAGGATACGTGCTGGAGTGCTCTCAGGCGCTCTCGACAGAAGCTCTTCTCCTTCCCCTTGCTCACTGCAGCAGGAGTGTAGTAAACTATATGTGCCAAAAATGGGATGAAGAAAACACTTCTCACCTTGCCCAGCTCAACCGCCAGCAATTTAGGGTGCTCATTTAAAATGTAGGAAAGTTCAGTTTATTTTTCCAGGAAAGTCTGAGAATATTTCATGCATTCTCCTATATGTCTTAATCTTATTCTGAGTATTTTGGAGGTAGGCATGCCACCTTGTCTGCTCGTGCAGTTATCATTTGTATAAATAATTATGCAAAGGCCAGAGCTACAGTGTCCTCTCTTCTGATGTGTTTTGTAATTTTTCTAATCTGCCATGAGAAATAATTAGTCGCTACGTTGCAGTACACAGTCCTAGAGATAGTTTGGAATGTAAGTAAGCAACTTGTCCTCTCCCATGATGCCCCAGTCAGCAGTTCCCAACTGCTCCAAGTAGTTCATGTCTAGAACTTTAAGCTACTGGAATATTCTTATTTTGAAACAAAAGTCTGTTTTACAGATAGTGACAGTAAGAATCAGAGAGTTTGATGTCCTAGGTTGGGATGAGAGGTAGAGCTCCACACCTCAGTTCTAGTTTCCAATTCCAGTCTCTCTTTTCTCTCCAGTCTCTCTGCTCAGAGGACTGTACAAAGAGAAAGATAATTTACAGCAGCAATTAAGAGGCATAATTTCTCCTGTAATGTGAAAATTGAGGGAAAATCTTAGCATAGACTGGTTTAAGTAACTTCAGGAAGCACAAACAACTCTTTATTTAAGAGTCATAAAGCAGCTGCTTCTTTGCAACTTTAACTCCTTGTGGACTGGATAGCATCATGTTTCATCTCTGTACCCGGAGCTGAGGAAGTGTTCTCCTCAAGGTGAATTAATGCTGATCACTGCGAACCTTCTGATCCATCTGGCATCTGGGAAGTACTTTCTCAGTGGATGTCCATTTACTGAGAATGCATTGTGTAAGCACCATTTGGGTTTCTAAGGCTGTATAACTCTTTGTAGGTCACGGTGATGCTGTAGGGATTGCAGGCAGCTAGTTTTCACTCCTTCCACATTCTTCTCAGCTAGGGCTTGGTCCTGAATGTAAAAAATAAGGAGGGAGCCAGAATCATTCTGCGTGGCTAATGTGATCTCTCATGCTTGGCTGAGGGGAGAAATCTAGCACATTTCAAAGAACAGATTTCCCTTAAGTTTCATTTCCAACAGTTCGTCACATATGAAAGGAGGAGAAGTGTCTTTGAGAATATGCTGACAGTTAATTAGATTTTGGTTTCAGGCTAGAAATGACAAAATATTTTGATGTTACCTGTTTTGAGAGGAATCAGAAATTCAGAAATTGGAGCTTAGTTACAGTACACAGGGTAGCACCTCAACACCTTCATGAAGTCTTGTGTATTCAGTCTACAGCTGTCTTATTAGAAGGAGTTCCAAAGTGGGGATGCAGGGTGCTTGAAGGAGAGACTAGGTGGGCATTCAGAGCTTTAATCCACTAAATCTACTTCAGAGGAGTATTATCTTTAGTATATACTCTTTTTTAACTAGATGGACTGACTGATGCTTTATCTTTCTTAGAAGAGGCATTTGTATTTCCATTCAGTGAGGTTATAGGAGTTGTTCACTAGCTTCTTTAGGAAAGTGTTATGATCTAGGTGACCTAAGAACTTGTGGATTTCTTGGATTTCAGTAGAACACATGGCGTAACTCTTACCCTTGGATATAGTATTTAGGCTGCTTGTATTTCATAATATTATTAAGATGCGTGTGATCATTTAACTCTCCATCATATCTGCATATCGTTCTTTTTTTTTTTTATTTACCAGGTTTCTTTCTATACTTACATAACTATTGCAAGCTATCTAGTCTTATGAAGTTGAACTTCATTCTTCAAGTGTGATTTACTCAGTACAGCCTAAAGTCATGATGAAAAAGATGAGCATACCTACCAGCAAAACTTCCCTGGTCCTCTTTCTGTGCCAAATTATTTCTGCACTGGATGTACCTCTTGACTGTAAGTATTAACCTGATAAATAAGTGCAGAATAATGGAAGATTAGTTAAATAATTTCTGTAGGACGCTGAAGAGAACTCCAGTATGGAGATAAACAGGGAGTGTGTTTGGTCACTTCAATCAGGACATTATAATTATGAATATTTACATTTACATACTGAAGATTTTCAAAACCTGTGCATATGAAATGAGTTGTTCAGTTGAGAAGGTTTAACATGAGATTCTCACAGAATCCTACTTACACTTCAGTGTGCCTTTGTTTGATCAAAATGAAGCAGAGAAGAAAAGCCCAGCTAACTGCTAATTATTTGTGAAATTAAGATCATATTGATAATTTGCTAAAAACCCCAGGACAGTTCCTAGTTGCTGTAAACAATCATCCTTACCTTCAGAGAAAGGGTTCCCAGGAGCTGATAGGGAAGCTAGTAAAAAATTCAAATACCTAAAATTCAGACACTCAAAGCATCTTATTTTTTAATGCTAAAGGGTAAGTAAGGCTCTTAGATTTCTTAAGCAGTGCCTGAAAACCGTTAAGAACTTCAAGTTATACACATGTGAAAAATGTTCTGAGCTGGGAACTCCAGTAATAACACATGAGGAAATGTCTGGAAGAGGGGAAATTCCAAGGTCTGAAGTTCTTGTCTAATATAAGGCTCTCTTAGTGGGGAACCTTGAAGGTACCACTCCATGCTGAAAAGAAAGCAATGGTAGCTGTTGCATTTTATATTCCTTATAGCTTATTTTATTAAATTACTCACATTTCAGGTTGATATTTTCTTTCTAAGATACAGGATCACATTTTCAGAATTCAGTGAACCATGTTGCACCTCTCAGTGACTATTCATTTGTTAAACTAATTACCAGGGAAGAGAACATTAGGACTGGTGTTTAATTGATGGATTAATACATCAGTAAATTTGCCTGTGATTCTAATCTGCATGGTTTTCTTTACCCCTGTGGTTTAATACCTTCCTGCCTTCCAGAAATGCATGTTTTTCTTTAATAATCATTGACATACATTGCAAGTGCTTTGGTGTTTTTTTTTTCCCCTGCATTTTACAAGCATGTCAAACCAATGACCTGTATTTCTGTAACAAAATCAATATATCTGAATCACATCCAACTTGTTGTGTTGTAAAGGACTTTAGAGCAATAAGCTGTGGGTTAAAGAAGGCTTTGAAAGTGTGTTAAATGAATGTGTGATTTTCAAAACTTAATTTTTCTCTTTAAATATCTTTGCAGACTATAAATAGTGTTTAAAACCTATCTTGTAGTTTAGGAACTAATAGTTTAGGAACTAATATAAATTCTGCACCTCTCTAATATCTTTATCTTAGAAGCAGGATTTTGGGTTAAATTTACCAGAAATGCATCAATAGACAAAAATTAATAGCCCTTTTACATGTAGCACTTTAAATCTGTACTGAGAATTTAATTTCCTTCTACTTCATGCTTAATAACTTTGTGAGGTGTGATAAAGTCACATACTTGAGTTTTTAGCCAGAAATTGCATCTAGAATGATGGTATTGCTTTCATAAATAATGGTGAGAATGAGGTCTGGGAGAGCACCACAAGGGAAGGACTTAGAATTTTTGTGGGTCTTCCCTGAATTGCCACCACAGAGACCTGGTGGTGAGAACATACTTGATTAGTTGAATATTTAGGTTTCATCCAGGTTAGAAATTCCTATTCATAGCAAGTTCATTAATTCCTAGTCACCATCTCCTCAAAGCAGGCAAGGAATGACTGAAAAAGTAGGGAACTCAAGGACATTTGGCTTATTGATAAAGAGATATGTTTATGCAAAACATTGGAAGTAAGCAATAAAGATCTGACAGCCAAGATGAATTTTTTTTTTGTTCAATTATTTTTCAAACTAAAAAAGGTTGCAAGGCTGTTGAGTAGAATTAGGTGCTTTTGTCTTTACAAGAGTAATTTTAGCCTGAAGCATTCTCTTTGTTCTTCCATGTGATCATATGGGTGGATTGATTTTGACTGCAGCATGAGGGTAGTACACTCCATTAATTCTGCTGTCTCCTCAGTATTAGTGTTTTATGTCCTTGCAAGGCCAAAATCTGATACCATGGTTGCCCTTAAAAAGTTAACACTTCAGAGAAGTTTCTCATACTATGACCCTTAAGATAAATGTAGTAATATCTGACACAATGGAAATTGTGACTGAAATTTCAGGCATTGCTGCATGGGTTGCAGTGCTAAATGTTTTAAATGTTTTCTTTTTAATGGTGACCGATGTACTTATCAGAGGTACTTACCTTCCCTCTCAAAAGTGCTAATTTTCTCTTCACTAACAAATGTTTCTCTTTAATCTCCATTTGTCCATTCAACTGCTGATTCTGATGTGGGAATAAAAGCAAAACTTCTAGAAGAATGTAAGTTACTCTTCACTAAAAATGGGCTGTGTGCTGCTGAAAATTAATACTGATTGTGTTGCAAATAGAATTTGCAGTCCAAAAATGTGTGATTCTGACATTTTGTTGATAATCTGATTTGCTGTATCTAGATGTTTTGTGCATGCAGTGTTCAGAAAATACTACTATACGTAAATCAACATTCTGATATTCTGAATAAATTAATTGCGTGATTTTTGATGGTGTGCTATTTGAACATTAAAATCTTCACTCAATATCAGCATGTGCAGTGTTTTATTACTACTTTCAGGAGTAAATATATTTGATAAAAAATAAATTTATTGGAATAGAGGGACTTTTGTACCATTTTACATACCTGATGTGGACATATTTTTATATCCACAGTGGATATAGCTGCTTAAGTAGACCTCATATTTTATGCGTTCTAGCTTAGCTTTAGTTTTATGGTTAATTGAATCAATTTTAAGTGCAGTTCATAACACAGGAGTGGAGATTTCAGGTCTTTGATGTGCATCAGATGGAATATCCTGTAGGCTGGGCAGTGTTTGTGTCATATCCTTTTTCAGAGTGTATTTGCTTTTCCCAAGTAAGTAAGTACATCTGACATGTACTGACCCTGAGAAGTGCCTCTGAGAGGAAAAGGATTGCCTTCAAGTACTCCTAAAGAAATACACACAAAGGCGTCATGTAAAAATGTTGCCTTCCTCTTTCCAAGATTCTTCCCTGTGCAGTGAGGAGCAGAACCCAGTTCTGCATGGCCTGCTGTGTTCTGCTTAGCTGCTGTATTTTGTTATGATTCCCTGATCTGATTTCTTTTCATGGCTGTTTCTTGCAGGTAGGGTTTTACAGACAGCTACTTCTCTCTGTGCAAAGGAGTACTTAATGTAGAATGGTATACTTAAGGAAGACTTAAATAAAAATCCCAGTTGTACAATTTTAACTGTCTAGAGTGAGGCATGAGAACACAGCTAACTCTAATGATTGAAATATTTTGTTCCAGTGGCTAGAAATTACCCCAAAACACTAGCAAAGGGTATTGCTGGACAGGTGATTTACAGCACTTAGGGGTGTTCACGGACATGTTATTAAACAGGTTTCTTTAGGTGGCACTGAACTATAAACATATGAATAATGTTGAGGAAGACACCTTTCTCCCTATCTTAATGTCACAAACAGTATTTTTTTAATACAAAAATGGGCATAGATGATGGTAAAAGCTTATCAATTACTTACAATAGGAAGACACCAAGTACTTTGTCAGGTGAATCAATTTTGTTCAGTGCTACTTGTTTCAGAGTACTTGACAAATCACAAATGTTAAATGATTGCTTCTCCTGGGACAGTTCACAAGATTAACTGTATTTCTAATGGGTTTCTTAAGGGGAATCAGTGCTTTACTTTTCCTACATGTTTACTTTATTTGGAAACTAGATACTATTTTTGTAATTTTTAACAGTCTTTTGTTTATAACACATTTTTTACTCCTGAAATGTAGTTCTTAAAAGCATGCTTTGTAGATTAATTCAATATGTTAAGCATAATAAATGTGTGGAAAGGTTTCACCTACAGAGAATTTGGAAATACCTAAAATGTTTAGAAGCACAAAGCAATGTATATTTTTTCCTTCTGTGGTAAAAAAAACATTTTGTGGAGGTTTATGTCTTGCAACTCTTCATTTCAGATTTGTTGACTTACAGTTCAAGTGTCCTTTGGTTTTGTGAAAATCTGTTGAAATCTGAGGTATAGAAATGATATTTTCATTAACGTTGTTGGCCAAGATCTTCATCTGCTGTAAATCAGGATAGCTCAGTTGGAAGTTATATAGCTACACTGATTTACAAGGGTAGAGAGCTTCAGCCTCCTGATACAAAGGATACTTCAATCCCACTCTTCTGTCAATGATTTGGTTGCTAACTGCAATTCTTTCTCTGCTTACAAAAGTGTCTAGGCGATACTTTGAAAATATTGTTGAAATCCTGTCTCTTTATTGTATTTCATAATGAAGTGTCACAACCTCCTACGATAACTCAGCAATCTCCAAAAGATTACATTGTTGACCCTCGAGAGAATATTGTAATACAGTGTGAAGCCAAAGGAAAGCCACCTCCTAGGTTAGTAGCATTTTTTTTTGCTTTTATTGGCCTAACTGCATGGAAGAACTAGGAGAACATACTGTAGTTTTTGTAAACTAACAAGATCAAGGTTTCGTGTCCGAATGTGCTTGCACATGCAGGAACATGCACACATCCGTACCTCTGTAAATTACACAGCTACCAGATAGTGGCATAATTTTGACTCTTATCACACTTGACATTTAAATGTTTCTAGAGTCTTCAAGCAATTTTGTAGCATTTTTTCCTTCTCAAAACTCTAACAATAAAATAATACTTGATTATTACAAGAGCAGATAGGTAAATGCCCTTGGAACACACTAGGAGGCATGCTGTACTATGAACTGGATGACGTGCCAAGTTTAGGCAGAGTGTTTAAAAAGGATGGACATTGAATAAAGTCAGACTAATGCTAATATATTCAAATGTAATGTTTTGTATATCATTCCATTTTATGAGGCTGATCTTGAAATACAATTTGTCAGAAGTTGTCTAGTCTCTATCAGTTTTATTGATCAGCAGCCTTGTGTATTTAATAGCCTTAAGTTTTGGTTTTGGCAGAAGTGGATCAGATTCCTGATCATTGTCCATTTTAAGATCCTCTTTCAGCAACTTGAAAATTACTCATTCCAAGGTACTGACTACCTGCACTGGAAACATCAGTAGCCACGATACATTCTGGCATTGTTAGTAACTGCTTCTGATTGCAGAGACTACGAACATAGGAATGTTCATCTCTCTGCTCTAGCAGTGTTATGCTACACCTTACTAGCAAGGTCCATCTAAAACTGCTCATTCAAGCACAAACAGAGCTTGTTAGATGTATTTCTTCTGAATAACCAGGTTTTTTTCTGCATTATTCCTGCTGGTTGCCTTGGCATCATGGTCATTATCATGCTGGGCAGCAGAATGGAGAAGACGGAGATTATCTGTGATACTCTCGCCCTTTCTAGTGTTCTGTTAAGGAGAGTCGTGCCACAGAGCTGCTTGGTTTACCAGCATTTTAATTTGGCTGGCCCAATGCCATTTTTAAGAGTCTGGGTGTTGACCTGTAGGATCAGATGATTATTGTCCGCTTTGGGACAACTGTATTGCTTCTGCAGATGTTTCTCTTGAACACTTTTGGTTGGAATCACCTGAGAGAAAAAGAGTGCTGCCTGTGGGACTGACGTACCTGAGCCGTGTACCAGGGCTCTCTGCTGTACATCCTCATCTTCCCCATCAAACATGGATCCGGCTTTGTTCCCGTGCTACAGAGGAAGTGACAGGATTTAAGTAAAGAATTTTGTAATGAGTTTTATAAGCTTGTGCTTAGTCTTGCTTATTTTTTAAGATATGACACTGATTTGATTTGTATTAGTAGTTAGTCTGTTTGGTCCATCACCTTGATAACCTTCAGATGCATATTGGAACTTGATCTGCTCCAGAGCTCTGAAGTCAACGGTGGATTTTTTCAGCCCACAGTGTGAATTGTCTGATATCACAGTGTGATAACTTCTTATTGGTGAGAGCACCTGGCATAAAGGCTTGTGGATGTGCTGCTACCTATAGCTAGAACAGCAAAGACTCTGACTGTCATGTATCTCAAATTCAGGGGTTTGTACCACATTTTCCTCCTCTCATTTGAATCTACATTACACTTTCTTGCATCCTAAATATTATTGGTAACAGAAACCCCACATTCTGAAGCTTCACCTGCAAAGTTTTAAGAAAGAGGTTCACTGTTAGTTCACTATGCATGCTAGTCCTCCCAAAAACACTGCAGTGTGGTGCAGCACTGCTGCAGGTCCAGTTCTTCTCTCCCCCAACACAAGGTGCAAATACCATGTCCAGTCCTGCCCACCTGCTGCAGAAGGTCAGTACACAATTTGAGTCAGTGAGAATTTGAGCTTTTCCAGTACCATTTACATTTATACTTTAGGAAGCATTCTAATCAGCACAAAGAGTGTTTGTGCTTAAGATTCTGAAGCTGAAATGTAACAAGTACAAAAACTGCTGTTCACAGCATTTGAAGCTGTGAGTGCTCAGCACGTCATAGGTGTTGGTCAAGCTCTCTGTGACTATACTTCTGACCATAAACAGAGCATAAGTAAGAAATTGGTGTTTATGGTGGTCTAAGTTGCAGACTGTGAATCTCTGCTTCTTTACAATTTTTTATGTGTTCTATTAGACTTCATTTTTAATGATTACTTTTCAAAACATCTCCTGTTTTGAGTAGCACCAGTATAAATTTACTAGGTTAAATAAAGGCTATCAGACTATATAATTTCAATTAGAGAATTATGTTTGTTTGCATTAGAATAGTGATAAGAAATCAAACTCACCACAGACTTTAATTCACTTGCATAACTTCAAAATTGCCAAACCAATTAAAAGAAATGGTCTCCTGCTGGGGCCTGAGATGACACATTTCAGCCCTGAGCAAGTTTTTAAAGACAGGTTTATAAACCCTTTCAGCAATAGGTTTTATAATGGAAATGCTAATGCAGCTTTAGCAATATCAGTTCTTGCAGATGTTACTGCATCATTTTTAGTAGAAAGGAAATCAGTTCTTTTCCGTGTATGATTAACCTCAGAATTTTTTAATGTATTTTTAAAAAAAGAGAATTGATGTTGAAATAGCTTCTGTTAACAAGTGCAGCCAAACCTTTTATCTTAAAATATTGCCAGATTTCTTATATTAGAAGTCCTGCATTGCTTTCTTAGTTAATTTAGTTTGGGAACGAGTCTTACTTATCTACTAGCAAAAAAAATAACATGTATTTTTGTTAATTAGTTTTTTCTTTTTTTTCTTCATACAATCTACAAAAAGCACCTAAGAATAAACTTTTCTTTTTGTTTTTATTGTTTTAGCTTCTCCTGGACGCGCAATGGAACTCATTTTGATATAGATAAAGATGCACAGGTAACAATGAAACCAAATTCAGGGACCCTTGTCATAAATATTATGAATGGTGGGAAGGCAGAAGCATATGAGGGAGTATACCAGTGTACAGCAAGGAATGAACGAGGAGCAGCCATTTCCAACAATATCATGATAAGGCCTTCTAGTAAGTAATGCTCTTAATGTTCATAAAGTGTGAAAGACTTTGGTTTTCTTATTTGCTTATAAACTTTTTGCCTTTTTGTTTTCCTGTCTTAAAAATTCAGTCATCCAAGTGACCATGCTAGAAGTTATTGCCTATTTTCTAATACTCAGGTATAATACTGTATTGCATGTTCTCTCAGATACTTTTTTAATAAAAATTTAATAACCAAGCTTTTTCTTGGTACATCTGGATAACCTTATAATGTTTAAAACTGAGTTGTATGTATGACACTACTACTAGAATAAAATATTTAAATTCTTAAGGCTTTAAGGATAATTTGATGATATTGATGGCATAACTTGTGACAATAATTTTTATTCTATTTATGAAGTCTGTATTCCATAGTTTTTGTAATAGCTTTAAAACATAACAGATTGGGACTAAAAAGAAGATAAAGCTAAAAATTTTTGATCACTGGTAGGTTGTTTCTACAGCTTTTTATGAGCTTTATCTCAGATTAGTTTTCAAGCTTTTCATCTTAAAATGTGCTGTTCTTGCATCTTAATTAAAGAGTGTGTATATAATACTGCTTCAGGAATGTCTACACCTTTTTCTATTTTAGCACATCACCTTTTTTTTTTTCTCATCATGGTTAAAAATTTGCAAGATACTGTTATAAAATCTTTAGTGAGTAGACAAAATAATTTGAATCAGTTGATTCTACTTTCAATAAATCATTGCTGTACTTTTCTTCTAAGAAAGCATAAAAAAGAACAAAAATAAAAACTTTCACAAACGTGGAAGGACTTAACATTCTGATGGATGTAGTTCTTCCATTTCTCTGGCATACTTTGTGTGCATTTCCCCTTTAAATTTTGGAGCTTTTGCCAATCCATAGTTTGTGTGTGTATCAAAATTACTTTCTACAGGATCGCCTTTGTGGACGAAAGAGAAACTAGAACCAAATCATGTTCGCGAAGGCGATTCACTAGTACTGCACTGCAGACCTCCTGTTGGCTTACCGCCACCTATCATATTTTGGATGGATAATGGTGAGTTTGTTTTTTATGCAGCTGACTTTTTGCAGTTTTTCTTCACAGTAGATCATTGCTTACCAAAACCACAGATGATGAAATTTCCCTCTAAGTTAAAATTCAGTGAATTTCCATTTCTGTAGAACAGAGGAAACAAGCAGACACACAGCCCAAAAGCAAGAAGCCAAAAGCAGCTGGAGATCTTAACAGAAGTTGTAGATTAACCCACTGGGGAAGAATGGGTAGACAAGAGATCTCATCAGGAAGCTTAGAAATGTCTATATATGTACCAAGCCACAAACAAGTGTAATTGAACAGATGTGGAGTCTGCAGGTCATAATAACAGAGTGTGTCAATTATAGCTGACATAAATGTGTGCTTGTTTTCCCTTAGCTTTCCAAAGGCTGCCTCAAAGCGAAAGAGTTTCCCAAGGTCTAAATGGAGATCTTTATTTTTCTAATGTACAACCAGAAGACACCCGGGAGGACTATATCTGCTACGCAAGGTTTAATCATACACAAACTATACAGCAGAAACAACCCATATCTGTAAAAGTCTTTTCAAGTAGGTATTGCATCACCAAATTACATACTTACACAGTACCTATCCACAGTTCTCAAGTTATATGCTAAAGTTAAGTAGTGTTATGCTGGGGAATTTTGTCATTTTAATTTTGAATAAGAAATTACGTTACTGTATAAACTTGAAACGTAATCTCCAGTTTTCTTGATATATAATTGATTTTAAAAGATATCTATTTTCCCTTTATAAGGCTTTGTGTTTTGAAAAAATGTTTTTTGAGATTTGATACATAGAAAAAATACTGTGTAAAAAATAACAGTTTTCAGATGTTTTTCCAGTGCAAGAATATAAAGTTATTATGATTATTGTAACTATTGAAACAAATTAATCAATCACTTGATTAACTCACCGTGGCCATTTCATCACCTTTTGATTCCCAGAACTTTTATTTATCCCTCTTGTATGCTTTCTTCATGATATTCTGTTTATTTCAGTGGATTCATTGAATGACACTATAGCTGCTAATTTGAGTGACACTGATATTTATGGTGGTGAGTTACACTGGTCCCAACTGATACTCCTTGTTTCACAGTAGCATTTAGTTAACTAACTTCACCTCCATGGCTACTTAATCTTTTGCTCCCTTTTCAGTTTCTAATAAAGGTATCAATTAGTGCTGGTGATAATACATACTTTAGGAAGGGACTGCACTGTGTGATCCTTTCAAATATTTGACGTTTCCATGTTCTTGTAACATATGGCTCATAGAAAATATAAACACTTTTAATAAAAGAGTCCTTTCGCACTGGTGCAGATTTTAAAAAATTGCTTCTATACTGTGTTAATTTTTTATATTTTTCCTCCAATATACCTAGTAGTTTGATTATGTTCATTATCACTAGGACTATTCAATATTATGTGCTGCATAATAAATAACAGCAATTAATCACTTAACAGATCCACTTCACATTTAATAACTTACTGAATGTACCAATAACTTCATAGGGGTAGGATGAGTTTTGTTTGTTTGGTGTTTAAGCTGGTCTTTCCATTAATCTACGTTGAATGGTCTTTTGTATGTTCTGAATTAAATCCTCCTGAACAGATGTATGAGTGTTCAGCAAGGCTGACTTTGGAGCACCACTGATTCTAGACTCTCCACTTGATACAGTGTGACATAGAAAATACTTGATATTTATTCCACTTTTTGTCTTCTTCCTTGTGAAATGAGGCTTTACACATATTAAACCATAACTTACATGAATCTAAAATAAAACATGGGCACAGAATATTTTACTTATCTACATAAAAATTATAGGTTATTAAGGAGGGACAAACAAGAAGTAAGTACCTGAACACAAAACAATATATTAGCTATAGTTAGTGAGGAAAACACTGTTGGGTTGGCTCCCAACTCAGAACCACCATGGGTAATTCTTCTGAGCACTCATAGTCTGGCCAAGTGAGTCAGCTGCCCTTGGCAGTGCCGGCACTGGGCAGATGAGTCATTGCTGTGACTGCCGGCTGCCTTCTTGACTCTAGGCTGCTCTGTTCTCCCAACAGCCTTAAGTTGTTTGTGTACTAGTTATTAAGGAATTCACAGCACATACTGGATTAAAGCAAAGAGTTGTATTTATTCTGATCTATCAGTAAATACTGTACCGTAACAAACTTAGAGTTTATTATGTTTCTAATCACATTTTTAAAAAACAAAATTATTTACTGTAATGTTTCAGACTATTACTGCTCTTCAGAGCAATTTAATTCTATATTTTAAAATTGCTACAAGAGAACATTAGAGTATTCACAGAAAACACTCTATAATTACAGAAAACTCTCATTATGAATTCCATGAAAGTATAGGAAATACCATATACTTCAAAAGCCAACAGAGTATAATGTCAGAAATGGGTCTTGTATTTATAGCTGCCTGTTTACTGTGGTTACTGCTTACAGGTTAATTAAGGTCCTTTATTGCAAGACTGGGGAACAGCTTGAAGTAGAGTTAAATATATAGTAAGAGGAAAATACAAGGATTAATTTCTGCAACAATGCCTTGCTTATTGTCTAGAAAATATTAAAACATATTCCAAAGCAGACTGTATGTTTCATTCCCTTGGTTTATATTTCTGATTAAAATAACTTTGCTTTATTTTTATTTTGATGGAAGCCCAGAAATTTTCAGTAACTCTCAGTCTTGCACTGTGCCTCACACCAGTGGCCTCTTACTTCACATTATGAATGAAATGTAATAATGTTGAATGAAACAGCGGCTACTTAGGATTAAGACTGCATAGTTGCCTATGTAAAAGCTTTGTATCAGTTTTTCCTGTCTTTTAATAATAACATTTCTCTTCTGTGCATTCAAAATTGTGGCATGTAACAGATATGTTATGTCTGTCAAAAAACTAATGTGTTCAGCTTTGTAGTTGTGCTGCACAATGACTTTTAATCAAATGGCCAATGTGGAGCAAAATCTCTGTCCAAAGTGTGAGAATGGATGTATGCACTTGATTAGTATTAGAATAAAATTTAGAAATTAATCATTTTACTTTTTCTTGTTACAGCAAAGCCAGTTACAGAAAGGCAGCCAGTTCTTTTAACACCGGCAGGTAGCACAAGTACCAAAGTGGAACTCAGAGGAAATGTGCTTTTGTTGGAGTGCATTGCAGCAGGATTGTGAGTTACTTTTGAGACATTTTCTTTTCTAAATAGAAATACAGAAACAGAGGAACATTTCGGAGATGCTTAAAATGTGATGGCTGTATAAGCTTATGTGTTTCAAAGAAGCAGAAGTATAAAATGGAAAGAGCTTTTTTAAGGAACTCCACCATTTACTCGGGCATCTGCAGACTTTGAAACCAGCTATGAACATGTGTGGCCTCTGCCTTCTCATATCCCCAAACCCTGTGCACAGGATATGGGTTGTACCATTGGTTTTAAAGGACACAGGCAAGAAATGCTATAGACTAAACTCAGGCACATATCCACAGATTTGCAGTCAGGAATAAAACTGTTGTTTTTCTAAGTTTACAATTATTAGGTTCTCAAATTATATGAAAATAAATAAGAATTTGCTGTTCTAATCCAAGAAAACTGCTTATATGTGTTAATAATTACTTAGTAGATCTCCTACATGGGAATTGTTAGAACAAATCTTCAGGTCCTTACATCTAATTTCTCATTGTAATTGAACTTAATTGGTGCTTGTTTCTTCAATGCAATGCAAGTTTGCTTCTGCTGGTTATTGTTCAAAAAGAAAATTACTAAGAGCAATTTAACTTCATGAATTAGGTTGATCTTTAAATCAGTTTTGTTCTCAGGAAGAAATCTGAGAATAGATTGGTTGTAGAATAGAAGTGGAAAATCTTTAGTACCTATTTCAAGAACTGTAAATATGTTTACTGTGTACAAAGGCATATAATGCAGAGTGCTCTCAGGTAGCCATGAGGAAAGCCAGTAATTGCAAATCATGCACCACAGCACCACACACGTGTTCACTTGCATGAGCTGCACAGATCACTCTCAGGCACAGCTTGATCTGAGCATCAGTGCAGTGTTTCTGTCTCAGCTGTGGCCTGCTCAGGTGTCTGCCCCAGCAGCACTAGCAAAACCACCCCGTGAGTGTGAGTAGCATCAGCTCAAGTAATCTTCATCTAAAATATAGTTATATGCCTTTTGAGAACGCTGCAATAAAAGTATTCAGTGATGCAAACTCCAGTAAAATGGCTGGATAAAACCTGTGGAAAAAAATAGAGTGTAATATGTTATATGGCTTTGTGTCTTTAGCTGTCATGTAATTAAAAAAAAAAATAATCAGTGAAGGAATACTTGTCCACAAAGGGCCAGATGCAGATTTTGTTTGAAACAACTATTCCAAGTCACTGACCCCATAACTAAAAGTCAGCTTTACTGGCTGTCTGTGTTATAAAATATGTGATATTAGATAGCTAAGGGAATGTTTGCCTAGAGCTATCACTACTTGAGAGAGGACATTCTATTCAGTAAACAACAAATTGCAATTTCTTATAATTTTGAAAGTACATCTCCATGTGTTTGAACAACTTTCAACTTCAGTGGACAACATGGGGCATAGCCAAGATTTAAACTTGGTGCAGTGACAAGTAGCTATACTTGACTCAGCACTGACATTTTTTTCTTGATTTCTCACAAGAAATACTTCTGTCTCCTTACAGCTCTTTTGTAAAGTTTTTGATGTTCATGAAGCATTAGGATATGGCTCACACAAAGGACAATTATAAACTTGTCATTATCTAGAAGCTACCTTTAAAAGCACCATGAGCATCAATTTAATAGTAGAAGCTTGTCTTCATTTTTGAACCAGCAGGTTTTTTAGATTAATCAGCAGACAAATGTATTCTGTAATTATTAATCCTATGAACAGATGGTCGTTGACAATGTTGGTGAGACTTATAATTTCCTAGAAACAAATGCTGCCATATTTTTCATATTTGTTGGATGTGGCCCAGAATCTGGGTAGAGGCTCTTAAAATAATTATAAAACATATATTAAAAATATTAACGTACTGAAGTCTTATCTTCCTTTTCTTCAGTCCCTAAATTTGATCTGTGCTTTTACTTCTCCAGACCCACACCGGTAATCCGCTGGATTAAAGAGGGTGGGGAACTGCCAGCCAACAGAACGTTTTTTGAAAACTTTAAGAAAACTCTCAAGATTATAGATGTTTCTGAAGCTGACTCTGGGAACTACAAATGTATAGCAAGAAATACATTAGGTTCAGTTCATCATGTCATTTCTGTAACTGTTAAAGGTAATATTAAAATTATCCTTAATGTAATGTTGTCTGAGGTCCAGAATGCAGGATTGAAGCAGACTTTCTAGGATGAAGTATAGCTAAAAGGATGAATGGTAGTAGTTAAAAATCACCCTGAGGAAACATTCAAATGTCTGAGTTCTAGCACTGGAAAAGCTTTACTACCTCTAATACCTTTTTCATCTTTTAATGTTACTTTGTAAAGCATCAGGCTAAACTGGGATTCTATTGTAACAGTAGTGAGATAATATCTTAGTTTGCACAAGTACTACATTTATTTTAGATCCTTTGATTATCTGTCATTAGACTGCTTCTTTCTCTTGTTTCTTTGTCTTCCTCCTTATCTCTCTTCATCATCTTTTCCTTATTTTCTCCATTTTTCTTCTCTCCATTCATATAGCCCAGATTTTTTCTTTCCTCTATCTTACTGTTGTCTTACAGTCTTATATTTTTCTTCCTTTTTCTCTTTTACTGATATTTCTGGGTTCCTATCTTCTTCATGTTTCTTTACCCAAGATGATGCCTTATAGTTCTAAAAACATTTACAACATGTTTGCCTAAATAGGAATTGTAAGTATGCTGTGAATACCATGAAACAAAAAACTGTAATGACTGTTAATTAGTCATTGAAATAATCAGCTGTATTGCTTACTTTGCATGCTAAGTAGTCATTTATTTTGTTGTAGATCAGCATTATTTTATGACCACATTTAGCCTCCTTTCTGAGAACAGAAGTTTAATTTTCTGTTTGCATCTGTCCATCAATCCAAAATTTGAAATTAATTGCAAGATGTCATAATATATGCTGGGTTTGGTTATTTACTGTAAAAAAGGATGGAGAAATAGGTGAATATCTTTCAGTAAGGACAGTGTTTCACCCATTTTGATCTCTGTGTTTTCATCTGTCTCAGGTAAACATCTGGCCCCTCTGCAATCATCCATTGAATTGAGTGAGACCAAGGATTTTGCCATTTCTAAATTTCACCTTTGACATGAAATCTTTTTGTGTAATGAAACCTAAATTCATTCCTAACAGCCTAACTACTAAGAGCATGGATGTCTCTGAAATTAATCAAAAGACCACTGTAGTCTCTGCAAATTCCATACTCAGATAAATTTTGCTTGCTTTAGGAAAGGCAAATTAGATTCAAAGCAGGCAACCCTAAATGAAACAAAGAACCTCTCATTGTTTATCTCAGAATTTTAATGCAGCGGGTGACCAGAGGCACAGTTTAGCCAATGTGTGATCTACCACTTAATTGAGTATCACATATATGTGTGTGTGTGTGTGTGTGTATATATATATATATATATATATATATATATTTATTTATGTATATACACACATATAAAGTAACAGTATAGCTGTAAGTCTGTATCTACACATACCTTGTTTGAATTATCTTCCGATTACTGTGCCTTATGGTTTTCTGTACATAATTTTGGAAAATAATTGCTGTCTTTCTTTTCTTAAACCCAGCTGCTCCATACTGGATAACAGCACCCAGAAACTTGGTCTTGTCTCCTGGAGAAGATGGAACACTGATCTGCAGAGCTAATGGCAACCCAAAGCCTAGTATAAGCTGGTTAGCAAATGGTGTTCCCATAGCAAGTAAGATTCTTAATTACTTTAGAGGAGCATGAGTAAGAAAATACGAGAAGTCTCAGAGTGTTTTTTTTAAATAGACGTGAAGAGCCTGTATTTGTGTAGTTTTTGTCTGACAGGTAATGCTGAATCATAAAAGATGTGATAAAAATACTGTGGTTCATAAAAGTGGAACAACAAAATGTGCCTCTAATGTGTTTGAGAGAACTAAAATGTGTAACCATGCTCCTGGGTATTCTGTCTGGGTTTCTCTTGGTAGTATCTTTGTGGAGATTGGATTGTCCCTCTCACAGGGCCATTGCTGGGGTGTCATTGCTAGCGCTGTGTTTCTGGGGCAGTTGTGTCTGCTAGATCTCTCCTTTGCTGCCCCACTGCAACTCTAATGTTGCCTAGGAATCCTAAACGTGACATAAAAAGGGAAGTCCTCACGTGTGGATGTACAGAGCACTTGCAGGATTTCCAGGATTTGCAGTACACTGCAGGATTTGCAGCTTAGTGTATGTTTGAGCCTTCCAGGCTTCAGCTCTAAGAAGCTGCAGCAGCAAAACTGTCTGAATGTGTCAGCAGCTACCATGGCAAACAGTTTGTGCCAAGTAGGTGTCAAAGAAAAGGAACCCCTAAGGCAGTGGAACAGCTGTTTCTGCATGCGTGGGTAAGAAAAGCAGCCCTGAGCTGGTGATGGAGCCACTTAATTGCCGCAGTGTTATGACTGGCGATGCTGTATGACAGGCGCAAGGTAGCTGCTATATATAGTACAACTTGCATTGGAAGGAGCTTGCTGGAGGACACTGCAGTGTGTTGTCAGCTGGGTTTGCACTGAGCATACCCTGTACTGTTAAGTCACACTTGGTTCTTCTACCTTGATCCTTCCTCTTTCTCAAAACAATAGTAAAAAGCCAGACAGTCTCACCCGTTGGCTCATGAGAGATAATATACTCTAAAATACTGGTCCTCTTGAAGTATGACAGTGTCCCTTCTGTCACTTTCAGAAGTTTAGGAGTTGCATAAGTCTGTTGAGGAAATATAATTCACCCAGTTTGAGACATGGAGAAGGATTCTCTACTGTCAGAATCTAGGTTATAGCAACAGATAAACGAGAAACCTCATTAGATATATTTGAAATACAAAAGAAATTAAACTTATTTGTAGGGGAAAAATGCAACTTTGGGGGGCAAAATAAGGCTTTATATTGAAACAAATAGAAATTTTTAGCAAATAACCTGTTTCAGGAATCCTAATTAAATGGAAGGTGAGATCTCCAGCCTGAGACTTAAAATGAGAAGTTTCCATTGGTAAATAAGTTGTGTAAACTGACATTAATCATCTCATCAAATAATGGTAAGACAGGAAAACAGGAAAATATCAATGTAATTTTGTATAGTACATGTTTATAAATAAATATGCCATAATGCATTCATTATCATCAAAGTTCAGTACCTGTCCTTCACTTTCTGTTCTAGGTTTTTGGTGGTCTCATCTTCCTTTTCTGTTTTCTGTATACTCACCATTCACTTTTTATTTATTTGTTTGGAGGGGATTTTTATCCTGCAGTTCTTGTAGTTGAACTATTATTTCAGACCTCCTGACTAGTAAAATCTTTTTCACCTGGCTATGAGCGTCACCTTTGCCTTGCTCTTCTTCCTTATCAAAGCTGTAGGATGAGCTGTTAAAATGACAGACAGGTACATTTTCCAGAAAAGCAATGATGTGGTCTGCATTCTTTCACAATAACAGTAAAACATTAAGAAACAGAGTTTTTGGAAGCAGCTGCAGGATGCCATCAAACTTCCCAAATACAAGGGCAGCATATATTGGCTGACTGGCCTTGAGGAATCAGTACACAAAGTCTTGTTGAGGGGAATTCAGTAAAAATTAAAAGACTTTAATTAAATTACCCACTCAAACTCAGTAGAGGAAAAAAAAAGAAAAGAACACAGGAAATAAGTAAGTGGGTAGCTGAGCCTTACATTAGAGGTCACTTTCACTGCTGAGAAAAGCTGAAGTCTTATCCACATTAAATATTTAAGTGCAAATTGATTGGATCCTCCAGTACACTGCATCTGTCAGGGCATCTATGAGAAGCATCATGATCACAGAAAGTGCAGTTCTTAAGATTCTTGTGATTTTTTATTATTCTGAGTTATCAAAAGCTGTTCTGGAAATTACCAAGTACAGTGTGCCTTTTTGTTTACTTGTTACTAAACTATAGAATTGAGCCCGTCATCTTCCAACTGAATGATTAGGAAATCACTGTAAAAGGAAACCAAAGCAGCTGTTTCAGCTTCAGGGCAGTGCTGAGAGAGCTACACCCATGGCAGGATTTCAAAGAAAAAGAGCTACATTTGAATTTCAAAGCCCTGCTGTCATCATCTATCCCACAATGTGCCTCTTGTGGCCTCGTAATCTGTTTGCAATACTTTAATTTTCTGTTGGAAAGCACAACTGGGAGATACTTAATTCTTCTGGTTTTGTTTTTCCATAATAGAGTCAGACAAGGAAGGGGAAATACTGAAGAACCATTCGTCCATATCTCAGTCAAAGGCTGAGGCTTAAATATCTATAGGGAAAAGGCAAAAAAAAAAAGTAGAGAAAAATGTAGTGCGTATTAAGCACCTATGACGTACAATTGCTATGGTGTGAATTTTGTTCAATATTACAATAATCTGAGTAAAAAATATTTTTTAAAGCAAGATTTTAGGTTTCCTTAGAATGTTTTAATTCATTTTGTTCAACAATCATGCTAAAAACACTAGCATTTCAAAAAAGAAAAGCTACTTCAGACATGTTGGAATGATAAGGACCTAACCTAACCTCCTAATGTTTACTCACGGGAGGAGTATGTTGAACTCACATGCACAGTCCCGTTGAGGTCTATTAGAATTACTTTGGCAACTAGCAATTGAAAGTTCAGGCTGTGACTCTGTGTTGCCTTGTGCTTCAATTAACACTCAAGATCTGCATTATTTATATCGCTACATAATCCATTGTGTCTTACTGCTTAGATAGTCAGCATGGTTTTACAAAAGGGAAGCCATGCATAAAGTATCGCAATTTTTAAGAAAGTAACAACCCAGATTAATTGGGAAGGGGAAGCGCTTTCATAATTGGACTTCAGAAAGGCATTGCAAATACTGTACAAAAGACTAATTTTTTGGTCCAGCGGTTTATAGTTTATGATGAGCTATTAAATATTAGATACAGATGCTTAGATTTATACAAAGTAGTGCAACGGCACTGTTTATCTTCTTTCAACACATTCTTCTCTTGTTATATCACATTTTGCATTGAATCTCTAGGTTTGAGTTAGTTTCCATTAGTACTTACTGAATTTAAGGGAGAAACATTAGCCCTTAGATTTCCTTCATGAAAGGCCTTGATAATCCCTGGCTCAGAGATTCATCATCCATCATTTTCTCTGCGAGTACACACCACAAGCTGTTCACTGCAGCCATGGGAGGGTGGGGAGGAATTTGCTGGACTCTAATGACCCCAGTATTTCAGTCTTGGAGAGAAGAGGACTGCTTGGGAAGATCTTTATCCACTGCTTCTGCTGTCATTGTGTTGGAACTTTGCATCTGGCCTAGGAGCTCCAGCAGATTAAAAAACCTTTGATAATCAGGTTTTTTTTCAGTTTTGCGCACAATAGTCAAAGGATGGTTATAGTTAGTGCATTGTCCCCTTGGAAACAATAGAACTATCAGAATCAGAAACTTGGGAAAAAAGGATTTCAGTGATCACAGAAAAATAATATGCTGAGGAGCAAGCGAGATTGGTAAGAAAAGGAAAAAGACATTCTTTGCCATTTCAGTTATCCATGTTTTTTTAATCCAGATTTTTTTCCTTCCAGTGTTAAGCCTAATGTTGTGTTTTAACTGCTTCTGTTCAGAAAGCGCATGTCCTTCTATCTTTTTTTTCAAGAAAAAAAGTTATAATGGTGCCATAGTGGTTATTTAAACATACTAGCAAAAGTAATTGCTTAAGCCATTAGAAGTTTATGAAACAGGTGGAAGTATGCATTCAAATGAACAGAAGTTATTCAGGGTGCTGATCTCTAACTACGACAAAAATATCTGATGGAGGCTCTGCCTTCTCTGTATAGGAATATGCTGAACATGGCTAGAGTCAAGAAGCTGTATCATTGTACGATGTGATGAAAAAACTAGGTGAAACCAGGCCTTGGTTCAGAAAGGACCAAAACACATTCATAAGCTGAGATTCCGTGTTATTGGGAGCAGATGTCGGCTCTTAGATGGCACATGTTCACTTGTCTTGTTACAGTAGCAGAACTCCTATAGCAAATTCTGATAATTCATTATCCTGTTTGCACAAGCCCATTTTAAGCATTATGTAGGTTTTTGCTGTTTTGGCTATCAGTGCCAAATTCAGATTTGTCTAATGTGTCAAAAGCATTTCTTCCCTTTCATGCAGCTATCGTGTAATGTGACCAGAATATTCATAAATACAAACAAGCAGTGCTTGAGTGGCCCTGCCATCACTCCTTTTCCCCAGAAAAAGATTAAAAGAACAAAAAAATATAGACTGGTATATGGAAAGGGCTGAAGTAGTGCATGCTATTTTTCCTCAGCTTTTACTAGCCAGACTGACCTTCAGGAGTCCCAGGTCCCAAAGACCAGGAGAAGAGACTAAAATGAGATATACCCTTGGTGGAAAAGGATTAGATCAGGAGCCAAGTGAACATACCTAAGTCTGTGGGCCCTGATGAGATGCAGCCGCAAGTGCTGACGGAGCTGGCATTTGTCATTGCAAGGACAGTCTCGATAATCTTTGCTTGATCGTGGTAACTGGGAGAAGTGCCTAAAGGTGGAGGGAAAGCACATACTACTCTGTCTTCAAGAAGAGCCAGAAGGAGAAACCAGGGAGCTACAAGCTGGTCACCCTCACCTTTATCCTTGTGAAGGTGATGGAGCAGCTAATTCTGGAAACTAAATCAAGGCACATTAAGGACAAGAAAAATTTCGGGAGTAGTTTTCCTGGCTTCGCCGAGGGGTGACCAACTTGATACATTTCTATGATGAAATGACTGGCCAGATAGGTGAGGGCAAGAGTGGTGGACATGTCTGCCTGGACTGCAGTGAGGCCTTCGACACCATCTCCCATTAGATCCTCATAGACAAGCTGTTGATGTAGGGGCTGCATAACCAGACAGGGAGGTGGATAGAAAAACGGCTGAATGGCCAAGCCCAGAGAGGGTGATCAGTGGAACAAAATTCTGTACTTGGGGAGGAACAGCCTTAGTGCCAGTACATGCTGGGGGCCGTCCAGATGGATAGTGGCTTAGCAGAAGAGGACTTGGGCATCCTGGTGGACGCCAAGTTGACCATGAGCCAGCAATGTGCCCTTGTGGCAAATAGGCTAACTTTATCCTGGGCTGCATGAGACAAAGGTATAGCCAGCAGGTCGAGGAAGGTGATCCTTCCCCCATCTGGACACAGTTCTGGATAACTGGATTCAAGTGGCCCTGCTTGGAAGGGGTTTGAACCAGCTGACCTCCAAAAGTCCCTTCCAAGCTCAATGTTTCTGTGTCTGTGAGGGCAGCAGTGGGTGCTTCAGACCATTAAAGAAGCTGTGTTCAACAGACAGTTGAATACATGCCAGTCTTAACAAGGAGCTTCTGAATCAATGCCCTTCAGCATCCAAGTGGCTAGGCCAGTTAACAGAAAGCACCAGCTAACCTGACACTTCTGTCTTCTTTCTCGTGGGACCCCAGCTTGAAGCCCTTCTCAGAGAACAGGCACCTACCTCCTTTCTTTCAGACAGTGGAAGAGGGCTATCTCCTTTTTTCCTTCAGTACAGCAGTGGGAAGGAAAGATGCTACCCCTCTTTTTATATAGTAATTTAATGGTTAGATCATTCTTTTATGGTGCAGTTCCTTCAGTCATAGAGGATTGAACTAATGCCTTCCATCTCTTTGGAGGGGCCCTAGCATCATCCTGTAAGGGATTATGCATTGGAGTGTGTGGGAGGGGGGCAGTCTGTGCACCCATTAAAGACCTGCCTGGGAGCAGAAAGTGCTGCAGGATTCAGAGGGCAGGAGTGGAGGGAAGCCCAGAGCCCAGGGCTGGAAGTAACCATGCTTAGAATGGCTGTGGGCAGATCTCCTTCCTCCTGGGAGAGCGGTTCTGCCTGTCTTCTATTTAACCGTGATTTGTATGCAGAAACAGACCGCTCCCCGCAGCTGACTGGCCTGCCTGCTGGGCTGCTCACCTGCTCCGGCTATTTTCAGCCCTTGGATCTTTTAATGAAAATGGCATTTACATAGAAAAGGAAGCAATGTGAAACATGGAACACAACAGGAAGTAAAGCAAAAGAGAAGAAGAATACGTGCCAGCAATCCAGAAGTCCAGAGAATAAGGATTTAAAATCTCAGTAATACCTTTTTCTTCCTTCCTGAAATTTTTGAATTTGTGATGTTGATATGAACTCAGAGTGATGGAAGAACAGAAAAAACAGAAATTGAAATCTGTTCTTGAGGCAACTGTTTGGAAATTTGGGTATTTACCTGAAAAATGGTCTTAGATTTCATCCAAACTGGAAATAACCTTAAGCAGGAGCACAGACCTGTGGTCTCCTTCATCTAGTTTCTTCTCTTGTAGAGAATTCAGTAATAAATACTTTAAGAAAATGCAGGAGAAATATCTCAATTTTCTTTACAGATGAGAAATAAGGTATCGTCTGAATCAAAAGGTTCCTACCACAGAAAATTGATGTTAATTTAGTTGATTGATCTTTTTCATGAGTTCAAATAATAATGTCCTCATATGAGAATATGTTCCACAAATATACTTTTTCAAGCTTCAGTAAGGGTGTCGTTTTTGATGATGCAGCCAAACTAGGATGCATTTATTTATGTATAAATACATCTGGTTTTCGTATTAGTAGATCAGTAAGTTTACCATTAATTTTCACTATTAATAATATATGTGTTTTTAATACAATAATACTTTATCTGGTCTTATTTAATATGTTCTTAAAATATTAAACTATAGATTGTGCATTTCTGTGCAGTGTGGTGTTACAAGCTAAGTTTTTTCTTCATTTTATTTCTCTAACACCATCCAGTTGTATCAGAACTGACAGCTATTATTCTTCTTCAGTATTTTCTTAGAATTTTATTTTCAGTTATGTCCTGGGTGCTTCTGGGATGCAAGAGCTGTTTGACAGCTCAGGATACTTCAGAACAGTCAAGGAAATGGCACTGTGTAATTCTTACATAAGGGAAAGACTGCCACCTACTGAATTACTGACTGTGCTCTTGTGAAGATTGTTTCTTGATTTTGTGCAAAGGAATGCTTATGCTTTACTCTGAGATCATTTTCAACTGAGTATGGCTATTTTCATATTCGGAGAATTATTTATGGCATAACAGTCGATTCGAAACTTTAAAGTCACTGAGGACTATGTCATTGTATTAGCATTTTCTTTTGACATTCAGAAATATTTCTGTATTTTTCTAGATATTGACTATATGTGCCCGGATCTTGTCATATTGGTATTTTTCCTCTGTATTGTATGCAAAATACAATTTCAGCTTCACTTCCTTGGAAAGCAAGCAAAAAACCTCTCCAAAAATGAGAACTCTACCATCCTGAGTTAATGCTGTAGAATTAGAAGAACCGTTTAAACTGTATTAAGATTCACATCTTTACCAGTGAGCAGTCACTCAGGGATAAAAACATAAAGGGCATATTGGTCTTTCAGTTTCTTTGTTCTTTTCAGAAGTATGAAACTTGCAATCCAATAGCAGTTTAGGAAAAGCAATAACTCTTTTTCTTTACACCAACAGTTGCCCCAGAAGATCCTAGCAGAAAGGTAGATGGTGACACCATTATTTTCTCACATGTGCAAGAAAGGTCAAGTGCTGTCTATCAGTGCAATGCGTCTAATGAATATGGATACTTGCTAGCAAATGCATTTGTGAATGTTCTGGGTAAGAAACAGACTTTATATTTTTCCATTTGCTTGGGTATTCAGTTGTCTCCTGCTAACACACAGACTCTCTGCTCAAGCCTTGCTTGAGGTCTTCATCAGGAATTGATCTATTTCCTGGCCCCTGTAAAGAGCAAGGGTATACATACCTTTGTGTTTTCTAGGATATTCCTGAATTGTACTTTCACTGTTCTGAAGTGAGAAGGGTAGATGTGAAAGCTGGGAAACCTTGGAAGAAATTTTATCTCTCTTTTTTTTTCTTTATGTAAGTCAGTCAAACAGAAGCCCGACAAAGAAGGCAGGAATTACTGTCGCTTAAGTTAGTACGTTTCAATACAGTTTCATTGAATCTAGATGTTTTATATTAATGGAATAGATGATTTCCAAGTTGCTGTTGCAAGGGGACATGATTATGCATTTGTCTCAAAAGCCTCCCTAGCATGTGTTTCTGATTACAAAATCAGAATTGTGGCCCCTCTAATTCTTCTCACTGAATTTAACAAAGCTGGTAGCAAAATCCTAGGCAGAATGGCCTCTAGCGACTCTCCTGCAGGAACTGGCAGATGTGTTGATTGACAGTGTCTTTTAAAAGAAAGAAAATGTAGGTGTTACACCAAAAATACATCCTAGCTTCTTTCTGCCTGCAGGTTTGTTTGGAATTATAAGTTTGGTCTGTTCCTAGGAGATTATCTTCTTGAAGTGTATACTGATTTAAATTTTCCAATTGCAATAATTGCCTTTGGTGCCCATCACTATTACTTGTAAACAGGCAAGAAACAGTTGTTTTTCACAAGATAATTTCTCTGCATTAACTTTTCCTCAGGCTAGTACCAGTAGAATGTATTTGAACCTAGACTGCGACCTGAAATCATCTCAGAGAAGAATGTTTGTATGTAACTCTTGAGGCCATTCTTGATGTCTTTTTATTTTGTATTTGGATCTTTGTATCTATATGCAGATATCTTTGTCTTTTCAGCTGAGCCACCAAGAATTCTGACTCCTGCTAATAAACTGTATCAAGTCATCGCAGACAGTCCTGCACTGCTAGACTGTGCTTATTTTGGGTCACCTAAGCCTGAAATTGAATGGTAAGCTCTAGCAGTGCTTATTTACAGAAGATGAGCCAGTTACATCTATGGAAACAAACACTTAAAGATTTAAAACTGTTTTAACTCTCTTTGCCATTTTAAGATAGTGTATTTTAAAATATATGCTGTTTACAATTCACTAATACAATATTGCATATACTTAATGTAACAGCAGCAAAGTTACACCTACAGAGTCACGTTTAAATTTCTTTGAGTGCTTCTATCTCTGTTCTCTAATGTGGCAGTCCTAAGTGTGTATTTGATTGATAATAAAATCATACAGAATTTGACGATGCTGCTGGATAATGATATTACTTTTTATATAAAGGTTTAAGGGAGTGAAAGGTAGCATCTTGCGTGGAAATGAATATGTTTTCCATGATAACGGAACCTTGGAAATTCCTGTGGCTCAGAAGAATAGTGCTGGTACATACACATGTGTAGCAAGGAATGAATTAGGAAAGATACAAAATGAAGTGCAGTTGGAAATTAAAGGTGAGAAATTAATCATTCTTTTATCACTGACTACTACATTATTTCAGACTTTCTAAATATCTAATTTTAATTTTAAATTTCAGATCCAACAATGATCATTAAACAGCCAGAATACAAAGTGATTCAGAGATATGGCCAGGTTTCTTTTGAGTGTATAATAAAACATGATTCTACCTTACTACCAACAGTTATATGGTTGAAGGACAATGATGAACTGCCAGATGATGAAAGGTAAGGACCAAATAGTTTTCCTTTAATTTTCTAGGTCCTTTTGTCTGCTCCTTCTCCTCATCTTTGAAAGGAGCATATTGACCTACTGACATTTTCCAAAGAGGACTGATAAACATCATGAATATCCAATATTTGGTGACTAAAGGACTTAACTAGTGTGATAAAAATATTAAGTTAGAATTTAAAATGAAATGAGATGTAAACATTGATACAAATTTTGCACACTGACCTTATCGATTAAGTGTAAGGTAAAGATAATTGACATAAGAAGCCAAACAGGTAACAGAAAACTATTTTGCTCTAGAATCACATGTATTTAAAATTTGTTTGAATATATTTGGAAAGAAAAGCACATTAGAATAAACAGTTACTGTGAGAAGATGATCAAGAGCAATGAAAAAAAAAAAGCTGATGTTGTCCCATAGCGTAACTTGGGTAAACATAGCTGTTTAGGTATGTGTCAAAATATACAAGTATATGGGATTTGATAATGTTTTATGCATGTTTCTTATAGCAGTGCCATTTATTGAAAAATCAGCGGCTGAATCTATTGTATTTACAGGTTTCTAGTTGGTAAAGACAACTTGACCATTATGAATGTAACTGATAAAGATGATGGAACATACACTTGCATAGTTAATACTACTCTGGACAGTGTTTCAGCAAGTGCTGTGCTTACTGTTGTTGGTAAGAATACTCTCAAACTTCTACTGTTAAGTATGAAAACAGCATTAGATTTAAAGTGAAAAGCACAAACATAGTTTTGGTTTTTAGAACAGGATAAAGGAAATGCCACCTATGTGTAAATGTGTTTCAGGTTTTAAAAAATGTAGTCTCAGCCTGCAGTTTACATTTGAATCAGCTAATTGCGAAACAACTGAATAGCTACAGGACAGATTCAGTTTCACGCTGTATAGTTGGGTTTTTTTGACCATATCCGAGCTACTACAGTAAATTAAATTTTGCAGGGTATTTGAACATATACATGGTAAAATCACAGGATGGCTAGGGTTGGAAGGTACCTTAAAGGTCATCTAGTTCTAACCCCCCTGCCTTGGGCAGGGACACCTTCCACACAACCTCTCTGGGCAATCTGTTCTAGAGCCTCACTATAAGAAATGTCTTACTAATACATAATATAAACCCACTCTGCTTCAGCTAAGGCCATTCCCCCATGTCATATCACCACATGCCCTTGTGAGAAGTCCCTCTCCAGCTCACTTGTAGCCTGTTTAGGTGCTGGGAGGCTGCTCTAAGGTCTCCCCAGAGCCTTCTCTCCTTTGGCTGAACAGCCCCAGCTGTCTCAGCATGTCTTCATAGGAGAGGTGCTCCAGCTCTGTGGTCACCTTGGTGGCCCTCCTCTGGACTCCTTCCGACAGGTCCATGTCTTTGTTGTATTGGAGAATGTTATCTCAGGAATCTCTTTGACAACTAAATTATGCTTCAGAAAGACTGAGCATACCTAGTTGTATGACTTCTCATGGATTATATTTTTAGTTTAATTCTCTGTGAAGGTTTTATGATTGCACATTCTTGCCAAATATATTACTTTGCCCCTTCTCCAATTTGTAAGAAAGTTTTAAGTAGATGTCCTGAATGATTCTTTCGTGAGTTCGAGCTGAGACTCACAGTCAAGTATGTTTGTGTTTTAAAATTCTCCTGTGATCTTATGCCTATGTAAGCCAAACAACTGGTACTTATTTAGATGTTTCTATAAGATTGCTTACTTTATTTATTTTCTTGATCTATCCTTATTTTAAAAATTGAATAAAATATTAAAGAATACTTTTTTAGCTCTTCAGTGAGAAATTATCATGTATTTTTTAAAATTAACCATTTAATCTAAATAAGTTAATTTTTCTTTGTCTCTAATAACTATAGTCTTTAACTACCTACAGTATTCTGTTTCTTTGGCTACTAACTGATTAAATCCTTTATATTAATGTTCTTTTCAGCTGCTCCCCCAACACCAGCTATCATTTACGGTAAACTAAAGCAAAGTTCTCTTTCTACATCATCAGGCAGATATATTTCTCATTTGCCTGTTGCAATTTTTTTTTGCCTCTATTTTTTCCCCTTTTCCTCTGTGTGTGTGTGTCTGTGTCTGTTTGTGTGGTTTCATCCCATTTTACCAACTGCTTCATTACTGGAGTACAGAACTTTGGAATGTTACAGTGCAGGCTGCATTATATTTAAGGAATAAGTGACTTTCAGAGATAAATTATTTTTGATTAAGATTGGGTATAATATGGCAGTGTTTTTCCTCATAGACCACACTGTAATAGAAATTAGTTATATAATAAATGAAATATCTAAAATGTAAATCCAACTGTTTGGTGAAAGGTAATTCACTATTAAAGACATTGCACCAACCAAATTATATTGTATGTTAACATTGGTTTTGCAGCTTTGTAGGCCTGCTCCATTTTATTTCATAATTTATCTTCATTTTACTCCACTCATAAGATGAATATGACCATATTGACCAGTTTGACTTATAATTGATGAAATCACCAAGATTTTAAAATTAAAGTTAAAAAAAAAAATCTAATAGTTGGGCATAGTCTTAAATTTGATGGTATAGAGCCTTTAATTTGGTAGCATGTTTTCTGAATTTGAGGGTTCAGGTGCAGTATAATAAGCTAAAACACTTTTAAGTATAAGGGTTTTAAGCACTTTTATGTAAATCCTATCAGTGAAAAAGATTCAGTGAAAATGCTTATGTATTCTTACATGCAACTACTGATTAGTCTTGATTTTTGTGTAACAAATCATATAATAAATCACCTTTGTGAATTTGGAATGGACAATTACATTTTTATGCATTATAAAGATGTATAATAGCTTGCATCGTATTTCTGAGCCTTTTTAAAAGAACATCAAAATATAAAAAACTTAGCAACTTGCAATTAGTTTCTATTTGAAATATACTTGTTTTGAATTCACATAAAAATATTTGTAATGGTTCTAGTAAAGCTTCTTTGATGCGAATGTTTCCTTGTTTTCCGTGTTGTATGAGGTATGTCTGTTACAATAGATAACCACCCATAATCATTGAAAGATAAACTAAAGATGCATTTCATAATTCCTTGCATCTCGTCACGTTTTTATATCACAGTGCACTCAGAGATAGATAAAAATAAATACCGATTATTGTTAATGTATAGAAGTTTCCAGATTACATCAGTTCTCCATTTTTGTCTGTTTTGTAACAATTGCATGCTAACAGTCATTAAGTCATGCTTACATAAGAGAGTAGATCTGTCCTGCTGTATTTGTGGAATTCTTTGACTGGACTGTAAGGATTTTTTTTCAAATATAAAACTACATATTCTGGTGTGGTTGCTTACTTTGTATTCATTTGATTTACAGCTCGGCCAAATCCACCCTTTGACTTGGAATTGACAGGTCAGCTAGAAAGAAGCATTGAACTCTCATGGATACCAGGAGATGAAAACAACAGTCCCATTACAAGTATGTTTGTTTGTATCTACTACACTACATTGACAGCGCTGTTTTAAGTGTTCTCAAATTCAAAAGATTTCTGCAATAAATTTTGTGTACAGCGTGGGAAAATGGTAAATTAATTCTCTTACAGCTGCCATTTATTTACAAAACTTACACTTAATGTCCTCTACTGATACAGCCAAGCAGGAAGACCTATTTACTGCCCAGAAGAGCTGGGCCTTTTTACTTAAAAACCTGTGCTAGATAATATAGAAGTTATGTGTACAGATACGAGGTCTGTCTGACAAGATCCAATCTTTGGAATATGTAGAGAGCAGACTTGTTCATTGGTTGTATGCTTCTGAAGGAGAGAGCTACTAACATCTTGCATTAACTCTTTTGGAATTCTATGAATTTGAAATAGCATCAGTACCACCATTGTCAGTGATTATCCATCACTACTGGTGCAGAAGTTTATTCTTCATGAAAATATAAGGTAGATAGTTTTTTCTGGGTTGTTTTCTACTCCATACAGTAAAAAGAATAAAGCATATCCATAAAACTAAAAACTTAAATATCTATAAACTTTTGAGACAGTAAATTCATCTTAAATGCTGTTGTTCTTCCCAGCAAAACATAATGAAAGACGCTGTTGCTTATATTGAGCAGAGAGGATAGAGGGGGAATTTAGGAGCAAGAAACAAAGATATTAATGTTTGTTTTCCAAAAAATCATGGGATCAGAAAACCTTTTCCCTATGAGGAACTTAATTCAATTATTTCATTATTTATGCAGTGTGTTTTTAGATAATAATGGCCACAAGTTACCAAGACCAGTGTACATGTTATGTTTGGAATGGATTAGTGAGGCTGACTTACTGCGTGTTGCTCTCCAAGGTCTGATGCTGGTCAATGTCAACACTGAAAACAAACCATAAGTATGAGGTATCTGGAAATTAAGATTTGTGAAAAACAGGATTTCACAAGTGTCAGAACACATCAAAGATTTCGACTGTATTTTAATGAAACACTAAGTGATTTTTCTGAAATTTTACAGTCTCAGGCATCTCTAATGTATATTAGTTAGTAATATATCTTAAAAATATAATACATAGAAGATCAATGTAAATGGTTGGATAGTGGTTTATTCATATACATATACATTTAATAGTATTCTCGGTTTTTTCCATGCCAGAAGACACAAGTGTTGTCTTTCTGTAGGAATGAGATCACACTGTTCCAAAAAAGTTAATACTAGGCAGTGTTGTCTCTTGTAGGTTTTTCTAGAACGAGATACTGCATGCACTCTGATATTGGAAACTCAATTCTTCTAACTAAATAATGCTGGATTTAATTATTATACAGTTTATATTGGTGCATGATCTTCTTAGAGGCTGCAGAATAAGGCATTTGCTTCCTAAGTAAGCCTATTTCTTTTGCTGCTGCTATCACTTCAAAGTGCAGACGAAGACTCAAAGATTGCACTTCCTGAGGAGTGATCTGTTTGCACAATATGACTGACATGCTAGAATCTCTCTGAAAGCTCAGATATGTTTTTTTTTCCTTCAAGTTGCCTAGAAGTTACTCTACTAGAGTTGCGGGCAAAAGGCTGGTGACCAGGGAAGCAAAAAGCAGTAGTGAAAACCTTTTTGGCATGTAATATTCTCACTTTTTTAGCAAAGCTTTTGTCCAGAAGACATCCCATCCCAAGACCTGTATTGCTGAGCACACAGCAGCAGCAGTAACTCAGACAGTAATTTGGGGTCAATTCTCCGTCTTTCTCTTACTGCTTAGGTCAGAATGAAATCTGCCAGCCTTAAGTCCAGAAGGCTATGATTAGTACTGCTTACCTATTTTACATCTTGCCCTTCAAACTGTTGTGCATTTTTCTATGTGGTGCTGTAAGTATTCTTCTAAAAGATATTTCTAGCTGCCTCTCAGAATTTTTTTAGTAGTGTGAACAGGATGTATCTCGAGTCATATTCTCTCTCCACCTATACATAAGATAGAGGAAAATTCTTGTTACACAACACATGGATATTTGAGGCTCGAGGTTCCATGGAATGTACTCAGATTGTACATTCTTCTCCCATTTATTTATTGTGTCCTAAAAATTCCTCCTAAGTCTTTCAGAATTCACATCTCATATCTTACAGCAAGGATTTTTGGCTGTTTCACATCTGTAAAAAAAAGTCCTTTTGTCTTTCATAATGAATGTGATTTTCTTTTTGGAAGTCTACAAACCTATTTATCCGTGAGGTTATATACTTTGTAGGGTCTTAACAGTAATCATCATAATGTTGACACAGAGAACTCTCAAGAAATTTAGTTTCTGAACGTACATTCCTTGACTTAATTTGAAGATAATGAAAAGTGCTCTCAGAAACCTTCCTCAGGTATAGGTTCTTGACTTTAAATAGATTTTCATTATGCCAGTTTCATTGGGGAAAATGGAATATTCAGGGAGTTTTAAATTTATACAGGTATTGCATGCTGTCTCCTTGATACAGCTAAGTACAATGTATTTGGCAGTCAAATTTACATCAAAATTCCACTTCCTTGCTGCAATAGTTCAAGAGTTCCCATTAAATTAAAATCCGGTACCTGAGAGAGAGCTCTTGTAATAATGTGTTACCTGAGAGATGGCTGCATTAGTGACAATAGCAAAGGATAAAAGTAAGGGTTTATCTATTATATTTCTACCTATCTTTCTACTTTCGATATCCACATTATAGATTTGTGTTACGCTTTATGTATTTACATGTCAAGTTCCATGATTTTTAGAAGCATTGGTTGGATCAATCCCTTCTGACTAGCTCATTCAGAAATGCCTATACTTGTCTGGGAAGCTGTTGCAAGTTTTGACATAAAGTTGGATTCAATTTCTGCTTGCAGACTTTGTAATTGAGTACGAAGATGCGCTGCATGAACCAGGAGTATGGCATTACCAGACGGAAGTTCCTGGCACTCAGACAACAGTGCAATTGAAGTTGTCTCCGTATGTCAACTACTCCTTCCGTGTGATAGCTGTCAATAAGATTGGCAGAAGTCAGCCGAGTGAACCATCAGAGCAGTACCTGACAAAATCTGCAAGTAAATAATTATTCCCACTTACCAGTGATTGATTTCTGCTGTGAATAACATTGAAGTTGCTTAGAATCACACAGCAGCCATTCTCATTCACGTGTAAATATTTTATTTTTAGGCCCTGATGAAAATCCTGCTAATGTACAAGGGATAGGCTCAGAACCTGATAATTTGGTAATAACATGGGAGGTAAGAAGGGTCTTTTTTCAAGGTTTCGTTTGTTTTCAGGTTTGTGAGTAGCATTTTTTGTTTTGAGAACCAATGTTGAGAATACCCAATGCATTGCTTGCTTAAAATATTCTTCAAAAAAAGCTGAATTCAGACATTTTCCCATCTTCATTTTCATGAAAAAAATGAATGCTTTTTGAAAAATATGAAAATAAGTTAAGGGGAAGGCATATTTTCCTTGAGTGATTTCTCAAGATAAGCCAATAATTAGGTAATACAGGATGTTTTGCTGCCAGTTTAGGTAAACTTCAGTATACAAATGGAGGTTTATTTCAAGTAGAGTCTAATTTTTAGAGTGAATTCTAATGTGAATGCTACTTCTACTGTCATCTTTTGTGCTAAACTAATCATTGTGCACTTTCCACTAAAAACTTCTGTCGAAGTTTTCTTTATTGTGCCTTTACCATCATGAGAGGAGCTCAAGGAGAGCCATGTATAACCAACTTCCCCTCCCAGGCAAGAAATATTGTCTAGGGAACACTCTTTACAGGGAGTTGGTGTAAGTCTGGTTTTCTCGCTTCCATTTCTTAAGAAATATTTGAAAACAAAATATATATACAGAAATCACAGTGTGTAGTTTGTGCAAGAATTAGCCACCAATGTGATAATATATGTGTATATATTCATGTATATATGAATAATTCAATGTGATTTTTACCAAAAAGTGAAAAGCAACAGAAGTGACCTCCTATAAAAGCTAAATTGCATAACTTTCAGCAGTGCTTCTCTGTTGCAGAATAGAGTGGTAAGTTTTCAGTGACATTCTATAAAAGAATCAATGTATTTGCTTGTAAGTTACGATTTTTCAGATGCTTCAGAATATTTAAAAAATATTTCTTTTTATTTCAGCCTTTAAAAGGTTTTCAGTCTAATGGACCAGGGCTTCAGTACAAAGTCAGCTGGCGCCAGAAAGATGTTGATGATGAATGGACATCTGTTATAGTTGCAAATGTATCTAAATATATTGTGTCTGGTACACCAACTTTTGTTCCATATGAAGTAAAAGTGCAAGCTTTAAATGACTTGGGATATGCACCAGAGCCATCAGAGGTGATTGGACATTCAGGGGAAGACTGTAAGTTTTGTAGTTTGACTCAGTTATCCTAATTAAAGGGAACAAAATGTGTAACCTTTATACCATTTCGGTATAACTTTTTACCATTATACATTTCAGTATAACCTTCATACCATTTCATTTAACCTTTTAAATGGGTATTTAAAATACCAAAATATTGATAAGGGGGATAGTAGTTATTTTTTTAATTAAAAGGAAGCAATTCGGAGATAATAAGGCTTCATAATACTCTGTAGTATTAATCCTGAAAACATAGGAACATTTTAACCTATTCAATGAGTACAGTGCAAAGACTTATTCTAAAAAACTGTGTTTGCATGGTTTCTGGTTCTAACTAGGTGCTTGTTGTATCCTTTCCACACAGTGCCAATGGTTGCTCCAGGCAATGTGCAGGTTCATGTCATTAACAGCACATTAGCAAAGGTGCATTGGGACCCAGTTCCACTAAAAACTGTCCGAGGACACCTTCAAGGGTACAAAGTAAGTATGTTCAAAAGCATTCTCTTCCTTGTTTATTAAAATAGATCACTCTTGCTATATGAGGTTGTATCCAGATTGAAGTAATTGACATGTAAGAGGACTCATGCTTTTCAGTGAGCTCCCAAGTTCTGCTGACAAGAGCAACAGCATTGATGCAATTCATAGAGAGTTCAGCAATGTTCCAGCCCTGTAGCACTAGCTTCCCCTGACACCATCCTTGAAGAAAAATGGCATGTGTTTGCAATTAAGCTTGCACATATTAAACAGATAAAAAAACGGTAACAGTTTTACAGATCTTATTCCAAAGTAATTTAGAGGATGTGAAGAGCTAGTTTTTGTAGGAGTCTCTTCTAGGTCTACTGCTAAGGTTACTCATCTTCTGCCTCAATATGATTAATCATGTCTTTAATTTAGAGTAACTGGACACTTGCTAGCATATGCTGGGTTCTGTGTCTTTTTGGAGGCCAGGAAAAAGCTCAGTGTAAAAGCTCAACCTAAGGACATATGACATGGCAGAAGATTTGCAGTGCCCATATAACTGAGGGAAGCTTATGGTAAGGTAGTGTGCTGCCTTTGGTCATAACTGAAAAGGTTGTGCTGGAGAAAAAAAGACTGCAATTAATAGAGAAGGGGAGACAGAAGGACTTCAAGATTAGAAACTGGTGTGCCTAGGGGATAGAGAAAAGTTGCTTCAGTGAAGATATTCTGACAGCCTATGTAACAATAGAAGAAAATCAAAATAATTCCTTCTTTGCTCCTATGCAAGTATTTTCCTAAGTATGTTCTAACAAAACAGACTACTTAGCCCAAACTAGGTTGCTTTGTAAGACAGTCTAATTTGAACTGCTTCTGTTTAAGTGAAAGGAGGTAAGATAAATATTTGAAAAATTAAAACAGTAAGGAGTATTTGGAGGAAAATAAATATACACCATACTTATAAAATGGAGCAGTCAAAAACACTGAAACGGAACTTCAGTGCTCTATGGCTGATAACTACATGAATGTGAGTTCCTGGTACGCGGATATCTCTTTCCTGGCAGAAAATATCACCATCCAGAGAAACTTAAACTAGTTCTGTATGACATAGCGTGAATGTTTGTAGTTAGTGTGATGCTTTGTCACACTAACTCAATAAACTCAGCTGAGAAACAGGACTTTACCAGTCTCTTAAATGTTCACCTATTAGATGACAGCTTTACATCAACCTGGTAATTCATGCACGAATGAGCAACCAAAAGAAAATGTCTATTATGTGAGGATTAAAGAGTTAGAATTCTAGTGAAATTAGTGGTAATTATTAATCAAGTTACAGCAACACTAAAGCTCATAATCCAAATCACCAAATATCTATTAAAGATCTATAACAATACGAAAACCAAAATCAACCAAAATCCATAGACATATGTCTGCCTATCAAGTGTTAAGTTCAACAGCATGGTTACAGGGAGTTGTCATCATCCAAAGTTTAGATGGACATTTCTTTTTTCTTCTGACTTTCAGTATCTGAGGGTTATCTTATGCCCTGTAATCACTAATGAGTTCACCTTCCTTTCCAGGTGATCTAGGGGGTTAGTCATGCCATGATTACTTCTATTTAATTTACTATGCTTTTTCTATATACAGTGTAATTTTTTTTTTCTGTGGGCAGGAGAGCCACACAATTACACAAAGCAAAGCAAAACTGAAGCTTAAATAAGTTACTTGCTAATAATTAAAACAAGCTCACAGCCACAGGATTGACAACAGACCTGACCATTGAGTAGTTTTGCTGTTCTGGCTAGGACAAATGTGAAAATGATACATCCTTGAATAAGCTGCAGAAGCAGCAAGAATATCTTGAATAATTTTGAAAATACAGCTAAATCAAGCTAAAATAGTTTAAAAGTTAGACAAGGCATGAGAAATTGTAAGACCTGGTGGATAGCTATTATTATAAAGCTTTCTCTCAATACAAATTGAAAACGTTTCATGAATGCAGAATATGTTTTAAGTATCTTCATCATTGATGTAGCTTACAAAGCACATGACAAGCTCTTTGTAAACACAGCAGCAAAATCCTACTAGCACACTCAGGCTTTCCTAATTAATAAAATTATCTCCATCAGTAGCCCAATATAAAATGTTGCATTGGGGACAGATTTCTTAGTAAAGAGAGGGGTACTTGTCTAAAGAGTCACGTCTTGAAGGCAAATGTCTGAACAAAGCAGGAAAACGTAACCAAGTGGCAGTCTACAGCACATCATTCTTATTTTCTCTTGTATTAGTCTAGCTATTACTTAATATACTGTGGTACTATAAAGCTTTTCAAACTTCAGAAGAAATTATGAAAAATGTGATGCACTCTCATTTATTATAGCTTACAAGTTTCAGTACCAATAGTACCAACACTTCAGGTTTTGTTAGCTTGTAAATGGTTTTCTACACTAGTCGATAGGATGAGAGCTATAGGATGACAGCTGGTGATATTGAAAAACATTAACTCAAAGCATGTAAAACACAGTGGCATTTAAAAGTGATTGGAGTGAAATGGTATGTTGAAAGCTGGTGTTAGTGTAACATTGCTTTATAGCTATCTAGCTGGGCTTTGCAAGTCTTAACAGCCCCTTTTTCTGAATTTCTGTTTGAAATTCCGGCTTCCTTAATTAAAGAGGTGTTTTGCAGTTGGCCTCAATAGGAACAGATTTTTACTAATTTATGTTTCTTAATCATCTTTAGCTTGTGATCATATGTGCATGAAAATGATGCTGTGAAAAATAAACAATTATGTATTTCAAGGTGACAATCCTCGAGTAACACAAGTCTTTGGAGGGGCAGCTATCAATAGCTTTCGAGTTATCATGGTAGAGAGACTGTGTAGCAGAGAGAGTGCACAAAGTACCTCTGAGGCTCATATGTAGTTTCTTAGAAATTCAGTCAGCTCAATGGACATCGGAATCAGCTTTCTCATCTGATCAAGTTGTCACATTATTGGAGGAACAGTCTTCCTGTCACTGAGTGAAGATCATTCCAATATTGTAACCTTAGAGTTATTTCAGAACTTGTGTGTTTTTCCAGCCCAGTCAAATCTTTTGGTTTCTTCCCCATTTAAAGGTAATCTGACATCTAGGAATAGCATGGTCAGGGATGTAATCCAACAAAGAGGCAAAGTCCAAATCTGCTTTGGAAGGCCTGCAGATATCTTACTGAAAGAATGGATAACTTCTGCCTCTCAGACAGACTGGATAACAGGAGAATGATAACATACCAATGCAGCTCCCAACCAGAACTTGTATCAAACTGGCTTTGAGCATTAGCAGAACTGGCAGGTGGTAGTCTGCACCCAGTTGTGTAGACTGTTTCTGGACAAGGTCTGTTTTTTGAGCAGGAAAGCTCTATGCTGTGTCTAACCCTAGCTTATTAAAATTGCAGTTATTTCTACCTATAATTCATGGACACTCATGGAAAAGCTCAGAGTTTAGAAAATCAGAACAGCTGAGCACTCACTGTAGATTTTTTTTGTTCTTTTTTCTTTTTTTTTTTTTTGTCTTTAGGTTTACTACTGGAAAGTGCAGAGTCTATCCAGAAGGAGTAGACGACATGTAGAAAAAAAGATCTTGACTTTCAGGGGAAACAAGACTTTTGGAATGTTACCAGGGCTGGAGCCCTATAGTTCTTATAAGCTGAATGTTAGAGTTGTTAATGGTAAAGGAGAAGGACCCGCAAGTCCAGACAAAGTATTTAAGACCCCTGAAGGAGGTATGAAATGAAAAACATAGATATTAAACTTAAATGAGGTTTACTCGGACTTCATAAAATAATAATCTGTCTCAATACAGTGATATTCTTAAGAATTAATAATTCATGACCTGTTTTAAGTTAATCTACTTTGTGTTTACTCTATGTTCTTTTCAAAAGTTCCTGGCTCACCCTCCTTTCTGAAGATTACTAACCCAACATTGGACTCTCTGACTCTGGAGTGGGGTTCACCCACCCATCCAAATGGTGTTTTGACATCATACACACTGAAGTTTCAGCCAAGTAAGTTAAATATGAATATATTTTGGGAATTGGACTTTTGATCTTTCAAGTCCTTTCCAACCCAAACCATTCTTTGGTTCTGTGATACAACTCTGAATTAGGCAATATATCTACCAAATAATAATTAATTTATGAAGAAAAAGATGTTAACTTTATAATGTACAAAAGATACGATTGCATTGTAAATGTCAAGTTTGAAAAAGACTGATATATTTTGATAATATAGATGACTGTATTTGGAAATCTTTCCTTGCTGAAGTACAAGGTTAACATTTTTATTACTTCAAACCATAATTCACAGAAAAATGGAGGTGAAGTCCTTCATCTAAGTGGCATCCAAGTTAGACGCAAAATACTGCTACTTACAAATTCTATATTCTAGCTGCAAGGAAAATGTCATTAGAATTAAATCAAAGTATGTCTAATTGTATTGTTGTCTGCTTTTCCAATTTTCATGGTATTATAATTTTAAAAAGAAAAATTCATAAATGTGCCATTTACTAATCTCAGAGGTATTAAATCACTTTGTTTGAATTAGAGCTGCTTACTTAGCCAAGAAGTTTCTCAGCAGTGACACTGGAAAGGAAAGAGTTTCATATGAATGGAACAGATAAAGGAAGTTCACTTTCTTCCACTTACCAAATTCCACTGTTCTTTGGCATTAGACACAAGTAGCTTCAATGTTTTCTTTTCCTAAGCATACTGAACTTAGTTTCAGAATTTTTCAGTGGTCAGGACTTCAATTCTGCATAAGTTCAGATGATTTGATGTGAGCTCATTTGCCTTGGATTCAGATATTTACGAGAATGAAACTTGATCTTAAAAAACTTGCCAGAGTTTCCTGTCTCCCAGTTGGATTTTGGCACATTTACACAAAGGTGACTTTCTTTTGAAAGTGCAGATGCAGCAGACAAGCAAAACAAATGCATACAAACAAAAAAAAAACCTTTTAAAACACAATGACAGTGTGAGCAATTTTCCTAATTTTTTTTGTTTTTCTTATTTTTGTAACAACAGTCAACAACACACATGAATTGGGTCCCTTGGTAGAGATAAGAATTCCTGCCAACGAGAGCAGCTTGATATTAAAAAATTTAAATTACAGCACCCGGTACAAGTTTTACTTTAACGCACAAACTTCAGTTGGATCAGGAAGTCAGATAACTGAGGAAGCCGTAACAATTATGGATGAAGGTAAGATGGGTATGTATAAGGAAGTCCATTGAGTTTAAAAACCACTACAGATTGTATTAAACATCTATGTCTAAATATTTCTATTGCTTCCTTCTACTAAGGAAATAGGGCCTAGCAATTTTTTTTCTAAAGCTTTCTTAATTGTGTTATACACTAATAAAATATTTTAAATACTTTTAAAGAAAATACATGTGAAGATTTTCTGCTGTAGTGGGAGCCCCCAAAGAGGTATAAAGCCTCTTCTTTTAATATCAACTCATAAGCTCTAAGACAGACATTGGCCTTTCTGAGCTTCAAGTTTCATGTGACTTTACACTTTTAGTAGTCTTTGTCTATTCACCTATTCTGCGTCATTGACTAGCTTTGGTCACAGAGAAAAGTACTGGAATGATGCAGGTTTGTGACTAGAGGAAGTTATTTCTTTTTTAAAGTGTGCAACAGCTTCTGTGAAATCTAAATTGGTTTCACAGAACTGGCAGAAAACTGTAAAACTGTTGAAATAAATTTGTCATCTGTGGTCCCAAGTAACTGTATTGTATTTAAAAACTACCAAGTATATTGGCAAATCCTGTCACCATTGATTTTTATATCTGTAGCCATTCTAGAGCTTTGTTAAAGTTATTTTTTAATTAAATGTGGATGCTTAATAAAATAAGAATAATTTAAAGCCAACAGGAAATTAGGAACTTTTTTTATCATTTTGATCATCTTAATATGAATATTAAGTCTATTTTGGTACCATGTTTTCACATATTTTTGTGCTTAGTAAAATGATGGTTTATTGGAATTGCCATAGATGAGTTGCTATTCAATGCAATTTCTCTGACAGGGTATTAAGTTTGCATATGAACTGCATTTATTTTAAATCTTGAATCCTAACAAGCATGAGCAATAAAATTTTGTAAATGCATGTACATTAATTTTTGTCTTGTAGTAGTCTGTCAGGGTTCAGCATAAGTGGATTGTCTCTAATTTATTTGAATTAATACATTTTATCTAGTCTGCATGCTTTTTATAATGAAATTACATATGTATGTTTCCTTTGGTGTTGTATCTAATTATATAGTGTTCCTATTCTTGTTTTCCTCCATTAAAGCTGGTATTCTCCGTCCTGCTGTAGGTGCAGGCAAAGGTAAAATGAAACTGCATGATTTATTAATATGTGGATTTTGCAGTGTTGCAAATGGGGAAATTGCAGTGGTAAGGACAGAAAATCTTGGACTACACATTTTTGTACAAAGAATAATCAGTGCTGGAAGAAAACAGTTGTGGGGGTTTTTTGTTTGGGTTTGTTGGGTTGTTTTCTTTTAAGGAATCCAGAATGCTTATTAATACCTTTCATCTGTTTATTTTGCCACAGAGTTCCAGGGGAATTCATTAGCTTTGCTTCAGCGAAGTCTAATTATTTCTGAACATTTAACAGATGTATGTCACTGTCATAAATATTCAGGATCCAGGTGCACTAGCACTGATTAGCTGGAGTAGAAAAAACAGCACTTTTGCAAAGGAGATTCATTTACTGCTTGTGCCATGTGCATTTTTTGTTTTAAAAAACTATCTGCAGTCTTGTTCTCACTGTGGATTACTGCTACCCACTTGAACACATTTACTTCATTTGCAAGCCAACTGTGCATAGGAGACAGATGACTGATAATAATACCCTCTGTCTGCTTCTCAGTTTGAGTATCAGATTGAACATACAGGCAAATGTCTGCCCGCTGTTTTAGGTTCACAGATCTTATGAGTGAGTACTTGAGGATATTTCAGTGAGTAGAACATCGTATCATCCTTACTTGTGAATTTGGTAATATTTAGTTCTTTATGATGCAGTTTTGCACACAGTTTTTATGAATTTTGATACCTTCATTGTCAGAAGCAAAGGTTGTCCTGAGGTAGCTGAAGCTCAGGAATGTATCTCTATACAGACGTGTCATTGAATGACAGAGGTGTCATTAACACTAATGAACACCTGTGCTTCAGATTCTCAGACCATAAACATTAAAAATCAAAATCTGTTCATTAAATACACAATATTTTTTATAAACTTGGAAGAGACACCATAAATCGTTTTACATATAATTTTTTTTCACTTGATTATCAGGTGTTATGAATGATAGCAGCCATAAGAAAGAAATTTATTCACTCAGTCTGGTGTAAATCAGACAATATATAAATATATGTATGCCTGCATTTCAGCATATATAGTATATATTTTTAGATGTATATATAAGTGTATTCTAATATCAGATGTGTTTCTGGTAAGTGTGTGAAGTTCTGGAATTATTTTAATGACAAGTCTTTTTTACTATTTTAGTCTAGTTGTAGCTGAGAAGTCAGCACAGATTGGAACAATCAAACTGGCTTTAGTCCTGGACATGCACAGTAGAAATGTAAATTAAGTTCTCATTATTTATAGCTGACTCTAAAAACTCATGCAATGAAAAATGGATTCTCTGTGTAAAACTGAGGTCTAATTATAGCTGTATCACAGTCTGTGGCTATCAGAAAGCATCTTATTTGTAAGATCAGCTGGAGCAGCTCACATTTCAGAGCTGTCATCTCAGATTCTCTGAAAACTAAGCAGATGTCTTTGTCCATGTTGTTTATGGTTTCAAAGTTTTCACATATTCCTGTAGCATATAGCTCTTGCAATTGCAAAGAAGACTTTGGACCTGCAAACAGCACGGAACTAAAGCCATGACATCTGTTAGGACATCTGAGTTGCTGCAGGTCTGAAATGAATGTTCTCAGTGGTTACTTACATTGCTATGTTAACTGCTTTGCTACTGATCAGGGACCATGAGTAAGGAAAAGGAGGATCATATTATCAAGATCAAGCACCAAATTAGTTGGTCTTATGAGTGGGTGGATTTGGAGGATAGAAGTGCTCAGCCCACTCAAAAAGAAGCTGTACCCAGCAGTGAAATTTCCTTCTTCTATTAAGTGCAGGAGGGCCTATATGTCTATACAGTTCTTATTAATTTGGACTCAAAGCCAAAACAAATTTAGATATTCCCAACCTTTTTGTGGTCTATCAAAAACATATCAGGTTTTTAATTTCGAAGGGCAGAACTTACCAGGAAAATGTAATTATCCTTTTTCTTTCGATTTGAACACACTAATCCTGGAAGTTAAGCAGATGGGAGGTCCCAGGTTCAGCCATCCTAAACTTCTGAACTGAAATTTCTGCTTTTGGTGTTTTCGACTGGATAGCAGCCCGTGAAGACCTGCAGCTTGGCCAGTCACATACATTACACACATGGTTCTGGAGGAATTCAAATAATTTAAGCCTTAGTGAGCTGTGCCACTTGGGACATATTTCACTTCTCAGAGTAAAACTATAAATTAAAGTGCAGGGGAATATATTGCTGTGGTAAATCTAAGGATCTTAATAGATTCAATATTTTTATTGTTGCAAGCCTACATGAGTAAATCATGAGATGTTATTTACTAGATGAAAAAGCTGTCCTATTATAGTTGATATTCCTATTTGAATTGCACTGTCATTTTTCCTTTCTAATACTGTGATGGTACGAATTACTTAAAATTGATCAAATTAATGAAATAATTAAGAATAATTAAATAATTAATGAATTAATTGCCTAATTAACGAATAATTAAGAAAAAATAAATTGTTTTTTCTTAACAACCTATCTTCTAAATGTGTCTGAAAACTTCATATGTAAAACAGAATTTATTTTATGTAATGTTAGATATTCAGTATGCCCTGCTATTGTCATTTATGTATTGGCATCTAACCACAGGCATGAGGTAACAGAGGTGTGAGAAAAATGGGGGAATAACCCAATGACATATAAAATAATTATAGTAGCAGCTGGAAAGTGACTGAGGTGACCACAGGAATCAAGTGTTTCCTGTCCTTTTCCATTAGAAGTTTTAAATAACTGCCCTATAGAGGAAGGGAGAGAATTCCGGTTTGACCAGTGGTAGAAATGAAAGTTGCTGGTTAAAACAAAGAGTCATAGGGGTGCCTGTTTGTTGTAAGCTGAAGTTTAGGGAGTCATGGCATGGCATACCATAGCATGTCAGCCTCATTTCACAAGCCTTCTCATTTCACTTTTTAGTTGCTTTTTGATTTAGTCAACATTTATATTTGAAAGCAAGGTCTTCTAATCTGCATGCATGCAGACACTGGTAACTGGTAGTCTTGAAATGCAATTAAAATAAGTTTGTGAGATCACAGTAACCTTTAATTGTAGCTGGTGCCTCCTGTCACTGGTACTCAATCTGGTCTGTCTTCTTCATCTGAATTTCACATCTCAAGTACTAGTGACAAATAGTACTCCCTTTTGTTATAAGGGAGAAAAATGAGTAGTCTATCCTCTGAGTTTCAAATGATTCTTTTGGGGTTTTTGGCTGAATCATCAGTATGTAACTCTTCACTGCAGGCTGGAAATCAGTCTCAACTGAGTTCGTATCTCTGATCTCTTTGCAGAAGATCATCTCAGTTTTCTTTGTTCTGTACAAAATGCAGTTCTTTAAATAATTTTCTCTGCCCACCATCTGTTTTTCCTCCCTCTTGAATCATTTCACATAATGTCTCCATGTCTTTTGCTAACAATTTCAAGCTGCTTTTTCAGTCAAGTTAAGTGTAGTGTTTTTGTATTGCTCCTTCGGCCACTCTACCCCTGTGGACTTCTCCATTATGTATCTGTGTAATTCTTTCAGTACAGCCTGCTATGCAGAACCACTGTTTTGTCCTCTTTTAAGTTTACTGAGAACAATGCTGATGCTTTGCATGCTAGACTAGAGAAAATGATTATTATCACTGTGCAAAAATTCCTGCAAATACCTTTTGCTTTGTAGATGTCATGCTAAATGCTCATCAGTGACGTAATTTTTTGCATTTCTTCTTTGGCTTCTGTTTCTTATACTACAGAAATGCTCTTGCAATTGGCCTAAATAATCTCAGAAGTGACTAATGCCTGTTTCTCACTGCGAGAAATGGAATTCACTCCTACTGCTATATTAAAGCTTGAATTTCATACCATGAATGTTAAAAAGGCAAAGAAAAACAAAACCCTTTTCTGTGTCTGACAGGCTCTGGCGGAATCTATTACCTTTGTCCTTCATTTTTTCTTGTGCAGATGTGGATTTTTTCCTTTAAATTAACTTTTCTCTTTATATGTGTATTTTAACTAATCGTCTGTGATCTATTGTTTTGTGCAGGTTTTTTTTCTATTTGAAACTAGTCTTCAAATTTGTGCTTGGCACTCACCCAACATTTTTTCCTGAATATCAGGTGAATTCCGTGACAATTCCTAAAGTTTAGTCACTTTGGGGATTATTTGATTTATTGTTCTTCTGGACTAAATTTTGACAAAGAGTACCTATTTCATTGTTAAAATACCTTCCAATCTCATGTTCTATCTTATTAAATTCTATTGATTCTGCAGCCCAGCTATAACTGTTATTTGTAGGAACTGTGTTCCTGAAAGACTGAAAAATTAAATAGAACTCTACCAAAAAACTCCAGTAAAAAAGCACTGGCATTAATTTGAAAAGAAAGGAAAATTTTATTTTGAGCCCAGGCCTCTTTCTCAACAATTGGCAAATGCTTTTATATGATACTACAGGAAAGAAACCATACTCAGAAGTGCCAGCTAAATTTAGCATTGCATTGAGGCAGGAAGGAAAAAGCTTAATTTGCCAGAGGTAGACGAATAAGAGTGGCTCTGTATAAAACCTGTACCTTACTAACAGTCCATTCCCATGGTTTTTAGAGTGATGCTTTTGCCAGCACTGCTGCACAGTGTGGTGCATGGTTACAGATGAGAGAGCACAGTGCTCTGCTCCCCAGGACAAAGTTTGCTGCCCGCCCCTCTCCCCCTGCTTTTTCCCAACTGGCGCTTGTACACGCCGGGAGCTTCTGCCAGCTGACAATTATACATTTTCCATTTGTGAACAGTGCTGGGAAACACGTTGAAGAACTGCGAGGTTAATTATAATTAGAGGTGTGGTGATTCAGAAGACAAAGACTCTGGGTGGATTGACTACAAGCTTTAAATCTTGTAACCAATTCACCTCCAGGCTTTCATCACCTCAGGATCCATCAGCCATCTTTTATCTTCTTCTGTGTGTAGTCATGTTGCAGATATGGCACATTTAACAGACTTAAATAAAACATGGCAGGCCTGATGGCAAATGAGATCAAGCAATAGTGCAAAAGAGGAGAATTGCAAAAATAACAATTTTGTAAGGAAATATGCTACTGAGCAAATTTCCTGATGCACCGTATTCAATGGTAAAAAACCACAGAATTTAAATCTGACCAAATACTACATGCGGGTAAATATGTACGAACAGCTATTGGTAAGAATCAGATATGAGTACATCTGATAAATATAAGCATAAATCGGTCACTTGAGAGGATTTAGAAACTAAGACACCAAGGAAATTAGGGTAACTTTCAGAGCCAACTTGATTGTTATATGCAACCATATGAACAGAAAGACTTTTACCAGATACTTTAATCTAGCAGGCAACTCTTTAATGAGAGCAGAAACTGAAAATTAGAGATGGAAAATTTACAAGAAAAGATTGAGTGATTACTGAATTTGCTTAGTATTACAGAAGCTCTCCATCATCTGGAGTCTTTCACAGAAGATGAGACAGTTTCCTTCATCTCCAAGTGCTCAGGCATGAGAAGGGAGAAGTTAGGGGTAATTCTATGGCATCTGTTTGCAGGAGTACGAAACAGATTATTGCTAACAGTTTTTTCTGTCTTTAATGTGGCAAATATCAGTCATATGGTTGTGCTGCTAATTAGACATCTTCCGTGGAAGACCAAAATGCAGGACAACATGGCTTTGAGAAAATACAATTTAATGAAACAAAACAAAGTCATATTTCAAATGCAAACCACTTGTTTTCTTGGCACAGCAAAAATGCTGAGATGGTTATTGAAACAAACACCTGTTCCTATGTGTAAATCAGGAAGGAAGTTTATACATCCTGTCTGCAATCTCGGACTCTGCACCCTCCTAAATTTAGAGGCTGCTATTCTTTGCTCTTGCTACCTCCAAGTGGCACAGAGGAACATCATCTAATCCCTTTGCATTACCATAGTGTATATAGTTACATGCTAGATTTCCCATAGACAGCTCTGGCTTTGGTATTTCTTAGGGTGGTTTTTGGGTAGTTGTTGTGACCTACAGACCTAGATGGCGATTTTTTTCTTTTATTTCTTTAAATCTAGTGCTTTCTATGTTATTTTGTTCAGGTGATTTTAACAAGAAATAAATCTTTATTATTTAAATTATATATTCCTTATTATTTTGGTTGGTGAAAGAAATTATATATAAGCACAAATTAGCTAAAAACACATCAGATGGGGGAGCAGTACAGATTGAATTGTTGAATGAGTTGAATGAATGAATAACTGGAACAGAATTAAGAAGAAAAATTTGATGCAAATATAGGGATAAAAAGTTTATTTTATAAAACACTGTAATAATCAGAATACATTATCAGGAAAACTGATGGAATTTGCATAATTTAGGTATTTTTAAAAATACTCACAAACTATAGTTTTCTCGACATGGTACTCATATTATTTTCTCTGTTCTAGGGGACCAAGTAAGCCATTTTCTCTTTGCATATAACTTTGAACTTTTTCCAGTTGTCCATGTGGACAAAGCCAGCCTGTTAGAAGAAGAAAATAATCTAAGTGGAGAGATAAATTCTGTGCAGCTCCTTTTGCCTTGATAACAGGCTTTTGCTCATTTTATTTTCTTGTGTAGATGAAGCCATTGGAATTCTGTCATTTGTCTTTACTGAGACTAGGTTTTTACCTCTAATGTTTCACAGTCCTTTGGGAAGCATTTTTAATGTTTCTAATAGAAAAGAAGTTTTTAGCAGGATAGAAAAGTCGGTGGCAAAGTGCGGCATTTTCAGTTAAAACTAATTTCATACCTTTGAGGAGCATCCTCTTTGCATCTGCCCTATTACAGCATAAGAACTATTAAAATCTGGTTTTTCATTAGTCTTAGGCAAACAAAGACACTGAGATATATGTCCATTTGTAACAAGCGTAACTGGAGCTAAGGTATGAGCAGAGAACTAAGGTATGAGCACAGAAGTGGCTAACTCCAGAATGCTGAAGAGAGAAGCTCTTCTTTTCATAGATGTGGGCATTTTGCATGTCTGTGACAGGTACTGTCGTCTGACCAGAATGGCAGCAGTAACACACAGTACCTTACAGTGGGCAGCTCCTTGCATTCCAGCAGTTTGTGTCCTTCACACCCGAGTATTTTGATATTGGCTTTCCAATATCCGATGTCTAGTTTTCCAGTGTCTAAAGGGGCCATGAATGCATAATATTAACAAAAGCTGATTTCAGCAATGTCCTGTGAAAGTAAAGGTGCCAGTACCTATTTTCAAATACATGTGTATCACTTAGCTGTTTCATATTTCAACAAGTAAAACTAATTGAATCCTGCATGATCTTAGAATGTGCATGTGTTATTTATTTAACAGGTAAGGTTTTACTGTATTAGTTAATTGCTACTTTTTGATGCAAAGTGTTTTTACTCTTTATTTTTTCTTTCCTACTATCTCTGATGCTGAAGGATATTCAGAAATCCTTTTTGCAACCTCCCCAGTCATGCACACTGTCCGTCCAACATTCTATAAGGGTATTGTCTTCCTTTTTTATCATTATCAATGCAATAGATCCAAAACCCTATAAGGGCTTGCACTTGGGGCATTTGCAATCCATTCAGTGCCACGTGCCAAAGGGATGAGCATATCACCTTCATACCTCCCTTCTGTCCTACCATTTCCCATTACCCTGACAATGTTCTCACTTTCCAGCTGTCTGCATTTTACTTCCAGATGAATAGAAATAATGTTTTTCAGAATTTTGGCAGTTAGGTACTTTTTAAGTATTTGGCAGTTTTTGTGGTACAGAGCATGCTCAGTAGAGTACATAGATTTTACTTTATAATTTCTTAGTGTAGTAACTGCCTGGGATTAAATTTCAAAATACAGTACTTTAGTCACTAATTTCCAGTAATGGAACCAATGACAAATGTGCTATACTTCCCCTCTAGGTGGTCTAAATTAACATAGTAACTTCTTTTAATATTTTTTTTAAATGTATGAAGTCACAACTGCATATTCTGCTTTGTTTTTCTATTGTGTATTTAGTTCAACCACTTTATCCAAGGATCAGAAATGTTACAACAGCTGCTGCTGAGACCTATGCCAATATCAGTTGGGAGTATGAGGGACCAGATCATGCCAACTTTTATGTTGAATATGGTGTAGCAGGCAGTAAGAAGTCATTTCATTAAATTCTGCTTAAGTTTTGAGGTGTATTTTTGAAGATTTTTATAGTAAATGGGGTCTTAAATTGGCCCACTGTTAATGATAGCTCTTAAATGTCTGAAATTATTTTTTAATTTGATCAGGAAGATCAAATAATTTTCATTTTAATAAACATCGATGTTTAGTAGGCTTTTCATGAATAGATAGAATATGAACCTTTGTTCCTTTGTATTATTTTATAATTTCTTTTGAACGTGAACTTCTAAAAATGTAGTTTGCATGAAGTTGTTTATCATAAGTGATTACATGTGTAAAAATATGATTATTTGCATTAAAATAGGATATAAGGTTTTTCCAAATTATGCCCAATTGAGAAAAGAAAAAAGATTAAATAAGATACTCTTTGTTAAATTACACCTAAAAATAAGATATAAATCAATTTATGTACTTTTATTGCCTAAAACCAGGTTTAAAACTTTGATAATGCTGGTAATAATTAAAACAAAGCTAGCTGATAAAAGCAAGATACTTTTTTTCAAATACCCCATCCTTCTAAAGTTATGCCTAAAGGTGACTAATCTGAAAATTGGAATAGAAATGCATTTTTCTGGATGTTGATCAAAGCAATAGCTGAGACTGTCCTAGAAAAAAGATAAGAGAGAGATTCAGATTTTGAAGCAGAACTTCTTGACCAAAATAAATATTGACTGAAACTGCAAAAGTATAATTTAATTAAATGACTAAAATTTATTAATTAAAAATAAGTTAAATTTGTATTTTTTTAGTACAATGGAACAAATGTTTAAAATAGTTTTGTAATTACTGTACGTCTTCTTCAATATGTTGCATGCAATTTATTACTCATAATTTTATATAATTTTATTATTTTTGAGAGAACAGCTATTTTTCTCAGATGATCCATAGTTTAGTAAAGTAACTGTCAGTAGTATTTTGTCTAGAAACTTTCAGTAATACAGAGAAAATTAAAATTCCAATATGTTGTTTTCCTAAAATTTTTGTAGGCAAAGAAGATTGGAAAAAAGAAATTGTAAATGGTTCTCGAAGCTTCTTTGTCTTAAAGGGTTTAACACCAGGAACAGCATATAAAGTCCGGGTTGGTGCTGAGGGCCTGTCTGGTTTTAGGAGTTCAGAGGATGTGTTTGAGACAGGTCCAGGTGAGGCACACTGTACCAATTCTGTATCATAGTCAGAATCGTGGGGGACCAAGTGCTCAAATGCTGAACTGCTTCTAGCCAAGAGATGTTGCAGCTAAAATCTTTGCATGTTCCTTTTATAGAGTAATGTTAAATTATTTTATAAACTCCTAAATAATGCCAGTTCATTTATATGTAGATTATGAATGTTTCCTTCCTTTCAGTTCACCCTGCTTGAACTTTCAATTCACTCTGCTTGAACAAGATATGCCCTGCTCACACTCCGTGTGCTGTACACTGAAGATGACCTATTTCTTATATTTCCAATTAATATAATTAGACAACTGTATTTAAATACCATCTCTTTCTATAGAGCTAAAATATTTGCATAATCAGAAAGTGCAGATTCAATTTGATGTCTCATGTAATCTATTTATACCAATGTTAAGACATTCCTACATGTAAATCTCTCTTTTCCTGCCATATACTGGTTTTATATGGATTTTGATGTCACACATATATCCTGGGAATCAGTAAGGCTGTTTAAGTTCCTTATGTTCATATTGCAGTCCTATTTCTTCATAAGCAAATCAGCAATTCCTGCCGATTCCACTCAGGGAAATGGTTCTATTGGAAGTTTTTTCATGTTATACTGAATATGTTGTTGCCATCACATGCCATGCCATCATCCTGTTCTTGATCAGCTGTTACTATTTTTGTCTTTGCTAGCCACTTCTGCTCATTCCAAGTATTTTGGTCAGTGCATATATAGCAGTAGCCCCACCAACTCCAGAATGTTATGTTATAATAAAGTAATTTAAATATGAAAATACATTTGAACATTATGTAATAATTATCAGGCAACAAACGTAGATAATGGGTATGCCAGTTTGAAAGTGAGCACTTTCTAAAATCATCATTTTTTTGCTTTGTTTTGTTCCATTTCTGTTCACAGTTTATCATGTTGCAGGAAGGTTTGAAAGCATGGTTCTGAATAACAGTGCCAGGCAAATATGTACAGGCTAAACACAGAGCCAGAAACAGCTAATGGTACAAAAGCCTACCTGTAAAACTTTACGCAAATACACATCTGAAGACCAAAGGAGCAGTAAACAAGGATCAAGTCTATAATATTATTCAAAACAAGCTGGATGGAAACCTTCCCAAAAGCATCGTACTGAGCCAGTAGATAAGGATTCCTGTACTTACCCAGTCATGTTGGCTCATGCCCTTGAGTAGTTAAGGAAGAAGGGACTTTAGACACTCCTTTCTGTTTCTTGATAATGGCAAGTTTCAGTGGTCAGCATGAAATTATAAACATAGCCTATTTCTTACAGAAAAATCTTGTGTCACACTGTCTTCAGCCTAGGACAAAGCTTTTAAACACTGCAAAAAGATGGAGTGGACAAAGAGGCAAACACTGGAATATGTCCTAAAGTAGGAATGAAACTTTGACATTTCATATATGAGGCTTTTCCCACAATTTTTTCTTTAACAAGCATTCCTATAGAGCATCTTTACAGTGTGCAGGTTTATGTTTTTGGGCATTCCTGACACAGTGTTCTGCATTGACTCCTGCGTTAGTGGTTCACCAAGATGCAAGGCTTTTCTGCCTGAAGCAAATAATTTGCTTAGTGTAGGCAGGAAATGTGCCATTTTTAAAGATGCACAGAGATCTAGAAACTCTTTCCTACTGGAAATGCGTTAATACAGGAAGCTGCATAAGTAAGTTTTCATCTTCCCATCTATCTTACATATTTTTATGCATGAGTTGTTTGGCTTGATGCTATTTCTTACTACCTTTGAATGTGAATTGTGCTTTTGCATTTTGTCACAGTATGTATTATACAACATTTAATGCCTTATTATGAATGCAGATGCGCAAAACTCAAAATAATTTTAACCTTAATATGAAAGCAGTTTTCCTTTATTTTCATTTGTAGTTCAGAAGAAGATTCCTTTTGTGATTTTTTTAAATTGCCACTTTTTAATATTTCTGTATATATTTATGTATATTTATATGTGGCAAAAAGAGTATCAATATATAGATATATAAACTATATATTTATATGTAGAGACTTGTAAGCAAAAAAAGTTTAAATTATTGTGCATATAAGAGTCAGTTTCTAAAATATCAGAAAGCATAAACAAGGGCTGAGAAATCTCCTGATTGTATCTCCACAATAACCAGGCACATTAACTCATTGAATTTTTTTAATGAAAATCAAGTCATAGTTTTGCCCAGTAAGACCAAAAATAAGCAGTTAGAGAAAGCAGTTAATTTTAGCATAGTACTTCTAATGTGGAGTACACACTGGTCTTCTGTCTGGAATGGACTGGAGATACTGTATCCAAACATTGGAAGTACTTCACATTTTCATAGAATCCCTCAGGAATGTGGGACCATTGACAGGTGCTTTTCCAAGCTACCTGTCTCAGACTCCTTAACTAGAAAATGACACTGAGACATGGGCTTGAATTCTGTCTGTAGGGCAGCTCTTCGTAGAGTTTCATACCCTTGGGTTTTGGGTCTGGAGAAGAAGCTGAAGAATGAATAAGATAGATTTGGATGGATGTTCATCTTCCTTCACTTCATATTTTCCTCTGTTTGGAACATGCATCCCTAACTCCTCTCACTCTTCCCACTTTCTCGCAGTAGCAAATCCTAAGTCCAGTTGCCTGTGGTCTGTTTCCAACAGTGGAGTTGAAAATAAGCTTCACCAGAATAATCCTCCTGCTGTGTTGGAGACCAGCAGATCCAGACCCTAGACCACATAGATAATTCCTGTCCTTATTAGTGCCTGTAGTATTTTCTTTGTAGTTTGCTTTTTCTTTACATTATCTTTCAGCTAGAGTCAGCATTTGGAGAGAAACAGTGCCAAGGAAAGGCTTCCCAGTTGCATTGTGTTAAGCCCTCACTAATGCTAAATCATGGCAATCATGATAAATTAATTGTAGGATGAGGTACGGGTTTGAAGAAAGAAAGAAAACATGATGCTTAATAAGGTTTTAAAGGATGCTTCATTGTTGATTTTTAGTTGAAATTTAATGTTAGGGCCCTTGAATGACCCATCTGTTTCCCCAATTTGGAATTATGGGAATGCATTAGCTAATGAGTATGGGCTTCTTACTCATTTTGAGAATGCAATTGACCTGTTTGTGTGAATTATAATTTGCAACTTCATGTCAGTAGTTTAATTAATTCAAAATGGTTGAGAATAGTTTTGAGGTTTGTGGAAAGCAATGTAGTATGTGCATAGATTTTGCAAAGTAGTTGCTCAGCTTAAATGTTAGCAGACTTATATACTGAAAAGTAAGTTCTATGCATATGTACTTGGAAACATTTTGAATAATGAAAATACTCACAAAATACAGAATCAGTTTTTCTTAATGCTATCTCTTTTTCACAGTGAATGCTATTCTTTAATGAGCATTAATTGGCTATTATTTAATCTGAATTAGCATAGCATTTAAATGCAGAAAAACATAATTTTTCTTCTTTTATCTCTAGCAATGGCAAGCCGGCAGGTAGACATCGCTACTCAAGGATGGTTCATTGGTCTTATGTGTGCTGTTGCTCTTCTGATCTTGATTTTACTGATTGTTTGCTTCATAAGGAGGAATAAGGGTGGCAAGTATCCAGGTATGCTATTTAACAAGGATAGTAAAATTCATCTATTGGTAACCCATTAAGACAGATCTTAGGCTTACCGGAGAATTACATGTGCTGCTGGTTTACATTTACACTGTGTATATGGCAAATCAGTCTTATCATTTGGTGGGCTTGACAGGAGAAATCTGCCTATTGGTAGAAAACCTAAATCTATTTCAACATAAGAGAAGGTCCTTCTTCATTCCCAAAAGGTCATGTCAGTGCATGACCTCTCTAGAGAAGTTTGAACTTTGTTTGGAACATCACCACTAGTGCAGATTCCACTTTCTGAAGTCCAATGCAGATGGGTTTAATCCACTAACGTGAGTTGAATTAGAATATATTTGGTCAGAAAGTCCAAATCATAGCCAGTGGTTACTTTAAAGTATGGGGAATGCATGTCATAGGACAAATCTCTTCATATGTTATGTTGTTTCCAATACCTTGAGTTCCTTCCCAGAATCTGTGTCATCTTCAGCCTCTGCAGTTTTGCAGCTAAGTTTAAAGTTACCATCTTTCAGTTAGGCTGGGGTTCTTTTCTATAATTTTTTTTCTTTCTAAGAGGAGGTGTAGAATAAGGGGTTTTTTATAGTAGGTTTAGGAATGGCCAAGTATGTTTTATAATATTTCATTAAAAATTGGAACTCCACAACGTATGTCTTCTATCAAAACACACATCCCTCCTGGTGTACACCTCCTGGTGTACATATTACAAAAGGCATGTATGTGTATGTATGTATGTGGGCATATAGGTATCATATATATCTTTCTGTGGTCTTACATTTCTTTCTATGGAGTAGCTCCATAGACCAAAGCTCTTTTGAAAAGGATAGTGAGAACCAGTTTGCACAGTACTGCCAGATAGGATCTCAGAGCAGCTGTTGAGGTATGAGTGGCTGTGAAGGAGCTTCAAGTGAGCATCAAAGGATAATCTGATTTTTCATTCTCCTATTATAGCTACAATAGAAAGTGCAGTTGCTAAGTTTCATGTAATATCTTGATTTCATGAAAAAATTTTCTCTATGACGGACTCTAAAGGTTTGGCAATTACATAAATATCCAGACTCTAGAATGCTTATTTAAAGTCAACTCAGGCTTCTTGAAGTTCATAATGTTAATTTGGGCATGAAAAAGATGGATGCATTTAGAAAATTACAAAGGAAAAATACATATTTTGTTTTATGTTCTCCTGCTTGTTTTGACCAGTGCACTTCTGAAAACTTAGTAGTGTCAGGGAACACTGAGAACTTTAGCTCTTCATAGGGAAATCTGCTGTAATAGAATAGCAGATTATTTTTATGAGAAAATCACTTTATTAAGTACAAGAATCCTACTCTGCCCAATCTAACTGTTAAATTGTTTTATAGAGAGAGCAAAGATTTGTAGTGACAGCAAAAATTAGGAGAGAGACGTTTCTGTTCCAGCTGCCTATGCCCATGAAGAAAACAGATGATTAAGGAACACAGTGTTACATGGAGTTCTATGACAGGCTGAACACATCATCTTAGGGATTTTTTCCTGATATTTGGATTCTTTAAAGAGAAAATGAGATAGCAGAGGATATAGAGAAAGTGATTCAGGTGACTGAAACAAGTGAAGTTATGAAACTGAAAAGAGTAGAGAGGACATGGAGTGAAACACCATCTAGAGGAGGGAAAAACAGAGTTTTTGAGTAAAAGTGTAGAGGACAGTTGGATGCTAACATCCTTGATATTCTGTCCTTTTCGCTGCTCCTGGAGAATTATTAGTTGTAAGGTATAAGTTTTTTCTTGCACAGATACATATGCATTTACACACACGTTTATAAAGGTGGACCTGGACTGTTTATGAGATTTCCAGAATCAGTATGTACTGGTGTTTATAGCAGTGACTTTGTATTCCTTGTGTTGTTGCGAATGTACTGTTCCACAGGTAGTGACAAATGGAAAGCACTAAATTATGAAATCGATGAAAATGGAAGTTATGAACTCTTTTTCATCATAATTTTTGCATGTCATCTTAAGGTTGCCTGTGGTTTGTAGAAAGTAATCAATTACATGAGTATGAAATTATAGCAGCCTGATATATCTCAAGGTGTTATGTGTTATTGCAATTATGGACTTAGGAAATACTGTCAGGAGTGATTCATATCCTCTTAAATAATGGCATATAAATCAAAGATGTACAAATTAAATGTGGAAATTACCAGAGTACAAGACAAGAGATTGTGTATTGGATTATATAGCTGTATCTGCTAGACACGGGAAAGATTTGGATAGATGCCAGAAAAACAGAAATGAAAAGGCAAAGGGAAGAACCATAAATACAATTCTTAAAGTCAGTATCTTATTATATCCTGTTAACAATCTTAACTTACAGGAATATATGTCATCTGTAAATATCTGAATCCTCAGGTGCTAGTGAGTTTCTGTGTCAATGTGCTACATTTATTATTTTATAGGGACAAGTTATATGCCTGGATTTATTCCCACCAGTGAACAAAGATTAAACCTAAAACCAGAATGTGCAAGAGATACAATTGTGTAAAATTTAGGTTCCAGTGCATGTGACTTTGTGTTGAGTTTGATCATGTTGTAGAAAAGAAGAAATTAACTAACCATGACTAGTATTTTGAGAATTATTAATAATGGAAGAAAATTTAAAATTCTGGAAAGAAAATTAAAAATTCTGGAGGCTTACTACATGAAATTAAAGCAGAAAATGTACAAACCGACAGTGAACAAAAGTGAATCTGATTCAGTTCTATCAATCAGTATGAGAAGAATATCAAGAAGAAATAGAGAGCATTGTTAAGTAGAACTAAATAATTCAAATTTGATTAAACAATAACTATTAATAAGTAAGTTATTTTAGTAGGATTTTTAACAATTTTTTCTCTTTAGTGCTAGAAGTAAAAGAAGGAAAAAGTTCTGCTAATACAAAATGACATACAGTCTTTTATACTTGAACAAAAATAAAATTCTATAACTAATTAACAGATCTTTTTCTTTAAAAAAAAAGTAATAGCCTAAGGCTCCATTTAAAAAAACTGTTTTTATTCAAACCACATTCCTGCAAAATATGATCAGTTTGAGAAATTAAGGTCTTAGACTTTCTTATCTTGCAGTTTCATGATAAAAATTACTATTTCAAATATTTTAGTGAAGGAAAAGGAGGATGCACATGCTGATCCAGAAATACAACCTATGAAGGAAGATGATGGAACATTTGGTGAATACAGGTAAGCAGCTGATGTGGTTTGTCATGTTCACTGTTCATGTCACACGTGCTGTATATAGTATCACACTTATTAATTCAAAACTAACTTTTTTTTCCATGTCAGAGATTCTATGTCCAGTGTTATATAGAACTAAAAATAGCATTTCAACCACACCATTAGAAAAAAAATTATCCAAGTTTAGTATAAGCCATTTGCTAATGCAAGGTGAAAACCAGATTCAAACATGATTGTATTTGTTTGAAAGTCAAAGTGTGGAATCTTTATTTACAAAGCCATCTTTCAGATGGTTGAAATTCCAGATACAGTCCTTTCAGTTAGGGCACTATGTTGAGCATTATAGTTTTTGAAAATAAATTTCTAACTGAAGCCTAATAAAGACAATCTGGTCTTAAGTTGACTAGAAAACAAATGCATTTAAAATGGCTGCCAGTACTAACATCTAATCCAATAACAAAGAAGTGATGTTATACACAGAGGTGAAGGAGTGTCCTACAAGAAAGCAAATCTCCCTTTCATGTATTTCAGTACAAGATATATAGCAAGCAGCTTCAAAGCATGCAACACAGCTCTTATTCCTGACTCTCTTCCTTTATAGTAAATGCAGTTTAGCCAAATCTGGCATTAGCAAAAGCATGCCTTGGCAAGTCTATTCATACAACAGCTATGAATATAGCTTATTAAATAAGCAGTTTATTTGTTTTTTGATTAGTAGAAAAAATAGTGTTATTATTTTCTAAATAGGTCAATATGATTATATTTTACGTGGGTGTTATAATAGATTTTATAGTGCATTCCTGTGCCAAAAGCAGTTTAGAAGTCCTTTATTATTGCGAAGATTTAACATTTATAAATATACATAGAAAAAGCAGGTTTTTTCAAGAAGTATCTACTTTGTTGCTATAGCTGCTTCATAGAAGGGAAATGTACATCTTCATCTGACAGGACTAGATGTACAGTTCTGAATGCTAAAGAGCAGTTTCTGTTTATTCTTCCTTGATTAAAAACAATATACACTGTTCTTAGGTTAATGAGTTCAGGATAGTATTTTATTTCAGCTGTAAGTGCATATGAATTACATAAATTCAACTGATAAAAAGAGAAGTGTGAAGCAATCTTTGGAAGTAGAGTTAAAAAAGTACTGTATAAGTTTTCCTGGGTAGCCTAGTTTGCATACTGCTTTATTGCCCCACTGGTTCTTGATACTTGGAACTTTCAGCAGCAGAAACTGACTTTTGTACAGAATTGTACAAATTATATGACCTCAATACATGTTTTTTCAGGCCTGGAATAAGTATTCAAGTCTGCTTTCATGTGTGACCTGTAGCTAGATTTGAATTTATGTCTCCATATTTAAGTGCCTTGAGTTAATCTAAAGAACGATCTAGAGCTTTATTAAATTATTCTATAATGCATTTATTCACTCATAGCTGGTGAATATGGGCACATGCATGCCAAGCTTTCAGACTTGTTGACATGAAAGAGTTTGTTCTATGTACCCTGCAAAAACTCCTTTTTAAAATGTGTTTCTGTGTAATTAGTCTATATTGGGCTTTCCTCTTTTTTCCTTAGAGACAGGGCAGGAGCAGCAACCAGTCAGATTGCAGAAGATATCTTGCCATCCTCTCTGCAGCCCAGCATCACTGCAGTCACTCAGTTCCCAGTTTGTCTGCCTCACATGATGCGGTGCTTCTTTGAGGAAAAAGGGTATAGGGTTTCCCTTGAAAAAAGATGTAATTTTTGAAAGATCTAGGAATTCGAGTATTTTGAACTTTTTTCATCACTTCAGGTCCATGTCTGCTTGGACAGGAAAGAAACTGGACAAGGAAAAGAAAAGAAAAGGTAGCTGTGCCAATTCTCCTGAAGCACACCCTGTCTTTACCAAACCAAAGTCTGTGAGATCTGACAGATCCAGCTTCTTCAGAAGGTCAGGGGATCAATACTCCAGCACCAGATCAGAGACCTCCTACACCAGGAGGAGGGCTAGGCAGTCTTCAGAGCTTACAAGGGTTAGTTCTGTCTCTGCTTCCCTCTGCCGAGAGGAAAAGAGGTCAGACGAATGGAAGTACAGGCATGGCTCTAGACATCATGCTTCTGAGCAACAGATAATGGGGTCGGAGGAGGGCTCAGATTCTCAGGCAGGACACCCTTTCCATCAACCCCTCAGCTGCAACTCAATTGGTGGCTCACTGGCAAGGCAGCATTCTTCTCTCCAGCACTGGTGCAGCCAGACCCCAGACTGCAGCTCAGATTCAGAAGACACTCAGAGCTCCTGCCACAGGAAGGTAAGACCTTCTACTACTACTCACTTCTCCGAATCTGAAAAGAATTCACTAATGAAATCTGTAATCTTGCCTGAGCTGGCTACTGTCTTAAAGGATGCTTTGACAGCAGCCAGACAAAGCATAACATCTGTGGCACAGGCTAGGTCCCATTCAGTAAAGCATCCCAGGGTACCAATTGCAGAAGTTCCACTGGTTCCTTTAGAAGCATCTGGGAGCAGTTCCCAGACTTCTGAGTCTGATCATATGGACAGCTTAAAAGATCAAACAGCTTCTGGGAAGGAGAAACTTGAGGCTGACAAGGTCTTGGAGGTTGAATCAGCCCCTGAAGACAGGGGGGTGGCATCTGAGTTCCCTACAGAAGATCCAGAAGGACCAGATCCTCTGCGTAAATTTGACATGGAGAATCAGAATTACCTGTTTGAACACATAAAGAGGGTGTTAATGCTAACATCTTCCAAATCTGAATGTGCTGCAGAAGAATTCCTTATCTCCTCTGAAGAAGGCAAGGTAAATAATGCACTTCCTATCCATTCAGCTGTGGAAGATCTTGTCTGCAGGATTTGGGGCAATCCTGAAGCCAAGCATGAAGCCCCAGCAGTCCTGCGTAAGCTCTATCCTTTCCCAGTGGATAAAGCTGCTTTGTGGGGGACCTTGCCTGAGGTAGACAGAGCATTGGTTACTGGTGATTCTGTCCTGTCAGTGCCTGATAATATGGATGCTCTTCCTAAAGATCCTACTGACAGAAAGATTGAGGAAGCAATTAAAAGATCTTTCAAGCTAGTTGCAGCCCAGCTTGGAGTATCTATCTACTGCACTTATGCTTCTAAAGCTTTACTAATATGGTTAGAGGAAGAACGAGCCAGATTCAGGAAGAAATGGGTCCCATCTGGTGCCATGCAGAAGAAACGCAGGCTATGTAAAATTGCAGCTAATTTTATCCATGATGCAGCTGAGGATTCTCTTAGACTCACTGTTAAAAATCTGGCTTGCCTCACTGTAGCCTGGAGAGCTCTATGGCTGCGTCCTTGGAACTCATCGCTAGATCTGAAATGTAAACTGCTGTCCTTACCGTACACAGGGGGCAAGCTGTTTGGTGAATCCTTAGTCCAGATCATGAAGGATTTCTCAGAACGCAAACACTCCCTACGTCAGATGAAAAAAAAGAGTTCTGTTGGAAGCTCTTCCCGTTCTCCTCACAAGTGTCTGAGCTCCTTGCGTTCTCCTCCAAAGTTCAAAGGAGGGAAGGGAAAGTATAAGGTCTCGCAGTCATTTCATGCCAAGTATGAAAAGACATCTCACTTTCAGAGAGATACCAGACCATCAAGAGGAACTTTCTAAGAACATGGACTTGCTTCTTACTTTCTCAGGAACTGAGAAGAGTGAAAGACATGGAAATGTTTCAGTATTTCTGGACAAATAAACCCAGTTCTTAAAAAATTAGTTGTTTCAAAGTAAGATCTAATTTATGAAGTTACTTAAATCTTAATGACTAATTAAGGTATTCTAGAGAAATCATAGCTCTCAATTTTAGGGCAGGGTTTTTTCACATTTGATTTCTAGGCTTCCCAGTGGTCTTGAGATGGCTTGGATTTGTTTGAAGTTTTGCACTCCTCAACTTCAACTAAGAGAATACTTTCTGCAGGAAAGTTGGCTGGTCTGTGAGACCAGACAACATCAGATTTTTCTGCCATATTGATCTAGTGAAGGAAATAATGCTTTAGGAAATTCAGGTGTTTCAGGAACCATGGAATGATTGTGGACACTGTATTCCTGTGACTGAATGGATTCCTTCACTTTTACATAATAAGGGAAAACAATGCCTCTGTAGCAATCTGCACTGCATTCTCAGTGGTTTTCTGAGTTGTAGAAGACTGAGACAGTAAATTGTGGACAGTCATTGTCTACACCAATAACCTGCAAGAAACAGAATAAGTACCACAGATGTATGTTCAGGTCAGCGTAGGTGTATAAATCAGCCTAAAGTTTCCTCCTGGTCCCTAAATCGAGAGAAATTAAGAAGTTATGACAGCTACAGACCCGTGGGTTCATGGGTAGGAAGACTGGAAGCAAGCAACTACAGGGGAAGAACAAAAGTCCAGTGGTCTACAGAATGTTCTGAGGAAGATAAAACAGGACAAGGCAACTACAGTAGTAGGATTGCTAGTGTGGTAACACAGGATATTTGCACATTTTAGTGAATTATTTTGCCTCTTTTTTTCAATATTTGGACACACAGTATTTTTCCTAGAAATTCTAAGATACGCTATGAGAGACTGTGACAGAGAGTTCTGGGATTGCTAGATAATATATTACTCTTCCTTCTTCTTCTGAGTTGGTTAACAATGAAAATAAAGTTTGTAACTACACCTGTGGGGTTTTTTCTCTTAACTTGCAACTTAGGTGTGTTTCCACAGGGACCTAGGCATGATTTGTGCCTCAGCACTGTAATTCTAAGCTCGGTCCCTTCCGGAACAAAAGATTATCTCAATGCCTGAAGAACTGAATAGTCCAATTGGATTTGGCAGTGGTCTTACTGTATTCTAATTTACACACATGTACTATCTTTGACGATTCTTGTTTTAATTCTTGAATACTTGTGTGATTAACAACTTTTTCAACACATTGCTTTTTAAAGCCAGAGCTTCATCACCCAGTTTTTCCAGCTTCTGCCAGGATCGAAGATTGAGTAATTGCAGAGATGTTAATGAAAAACTACTCAGAAGACTAATATAGGTGTGCTTAAGTTTTAGCTAAATAAGAAATAGGGAGATGGTCTGAAGTCTGGATTGATACAAGTTCCTAAGTTTGTAGGGAAAATATTTGTCACCTGCACAGTCCTAATAATTTAGGAGTGTGAGCAGAAACCTGTTAGGTGTAGGGACAGATTCTCCTGGAGCGTGCAGGGAAGCCATCACTGAAGGTATTTCTGTGGCTTTACCCGATTGCTTTTACTTAAACATTTCTGGGCTATTGACTTGAGGTCACAGAAGAAGGAATTTACTGCCAACAGTTTTCATCTTCTGCATCTACTTTCTGTGTCTCATAGCCCAGAATGCTTTACCCACTTTGTTTCATGTTGCCTTTCACCTGACAGTTGTGCTGTAAGGAAAAGTAGTATATTGCTAACCATATATTGAGTCTTTTTGCATGTCTATGAATGTGGCAAAGTTTAGTTGGGAACTAGTTGCCTGCTGGACTGCAGAGGCATCGTAAAAGTGTCTTCCCCATTCTGACTGGTTGCTGCATGTACCCATATCTAAGGAAGAAAAATTGAAAAGTTGAAAGAAGAAAGGAGATTTCAAGGTACATATTTCTTTCAATAACTGATAAGCTTGTGAAATGTAATTACTTTTTTTAAACAAATGAATTCGTACTTTGTTATTTATGTTATGTTATGTTACTTATGTTATTGTTACCTTCATACCTTAATAATAAGCTTTAAGTTTGATATGTATCTCATTAAAATAAAAAAAAAATTCATATAATAGCAATCATTAATGAATAATTAAATCATGCTTTTAGCATATACTTTAATATTAAATACTTTTCTTACTGAAAAGAAGTGTATGTGGTGCATATAAGTACTTATCAAAATGATTGGTACATATGAGTCTTCATTGAGAAATTGTCATCTTTAAAAAGATACTAATATGGAATTTATTTATACAGCAAAAAATAGCAAAAATAGCAAATAATATGACTACACTTAACTTCCATGGCCCTAAATAAAGAATTCATACCCATTTCTCACCTCATGTTTGGTTCCCTTCCAGTATTGTTTTCTGACTATTAATTATATGCACTGCATAAACGACACTTTTCAAAAACTTCTTCAATTTCCCACTGTCATTTTAGTCAACCCAATTTGCACTTTATTTTTTATATCACAGTATTATCACTAGGTAAGTATAAAAGCCAGCAAGCAAAACCACAAAGAGAAACTGAAAGAAACTGTGATTTATCCTGACCACATTTTGGAATAGTTTTACGAACAATTGTAAGTGAGTTTGGCAAACCTTGTGGGTACGGTATCAAAATTTATGGCTTTACCATGTTTTGGCATTATAATATTAGATATTCTACAGCCTAAAGTGTTCTATAGCTCTTCCTAATGCAATTCAGCAGCTTTTGCAGTTTGCTTCTTGGCAACAAACAGATAATACATTCATTTCCCCAGAGCACCAGAGCCCCTTCTCTGTTTTGAACCCCCAGGGTAGCAAAAGTACTGTCCAAAACATGGATGTGTTCCCTTTTTTCTCTTCTCCTATTTGTTTGGTTTTTTCCTCTTTCTTTCTCAATGTCTTTCTCTTCCACCCAAAACATTGTGTTCACCTAAGAGTCATAATCCAGTTTGATACAGAAAAAATGGTACCATGGCATATGTTTCCTTTTTCTGAACCAGGTGTGTAAAGCACCTTGGATAATCCCACTTGTTTTTGCACTGCCAGAGTCCTGGCAGAACCTCTGTCTCTAGACTTATATAGTGCAACAAGTGAAGGAATCCCTGGGTTCAGATTTGATTTTTGCATTTGCTGTGACTGTGCTCTCACACCAGTACCCACCTCCGCGCAGATACACTCCTGGGTAAATCTGCAGTTTTGTTTGGTTTTAATTACGGAGGTATTAGAATTCACATCCTGACTAAAATATAGAAAAATCATATATACAATGCAACCGTGTAAGTATTTCTTCATTGTTTGTCTTATACATAAACTTTGTTTGCAAAAATATAAATAAGAAAACCATAAGAGCAACACAAAGCAGAAATTCCCATATGCAGATTTTTCTAAATTGTAAATGCAAATCAAACTTTTCATTGGATTAAACACAAAAATGTTGATATCTTTAATACAATAATGGCACATGATTTATTTATGTATATTCCAACCTAGTGAATTACACTGGCTAGGGTCATAATTTAGAATATTTGCACAGAGTTTCATGACCAATTGGAATATGATACAATTGCAATTTTTATTTATTTTCATTTCTGTGTAATATGGTGTAAGGAATCATGAAGTTATTCACCTAAAATTAATCAACAAACCATATTCTAGTGTTCTTTCCTTACCAGTCTTGCTTAGAAAGCAGGTCTTCCCTGGGAGTAGGACTGGTTACAATTTCAAAGGGCGGGCCTGGTCTTCATTTGACTCGTACAGCCTGTTTTAATGACTCTTAATGCCTTCTGATGGGGGCATTGGAGAAACTACACTGTGTGAGTACTAAATACTCAATTCCATCTTCAACCTTTTAAATATAGGGTCCTTCCAAAATGAACTCTCTTATAATGTCTCTGTAAGCTGCTTGTGTTCACAGTGTTATAAACATTTTCACTTTGTTGCTGGAGTCTTGAAATTTTGGAGTACAGTCTTTTAAATGTTACTGGCCTGTATGTTTGCAGCACCAGTGAGCACAGATCAATGGCAGACATTTAGCCTCGTGCCTTGTACAGAGCAATAATTAAAACATCAAGCCTGATACAGTCACTTTTGGAGGTTTTGCTTTTGTGTGCTTTGAGCATGAAGATTTTTTTACATGTAAATAAGAGAGATATTCCTACCACTTTTTTCCTGGTATATATGCAGAATGATAAAATCTCTGTTATGCTTTTTCTGTAAGTATATGCGTATTAGAGGTGGGCTTCTTTTAGAATGTGATAACTTAGTGTCTTCCAAAACAAAGAAAAAGGTGATGAGATGAAGAGAAACAGCTTGATGGAAAATGGGTGTAATGGTTTTCTGGCAACAGTTTCTCAACAGGGCTTTTGTTGGGTAACTATATGATCTGTGTGGCCGTGTACATCCTACTTTATATATATATATATATATATATATAGTTTCTCTGGGTGTTTAAAGGTATTAATTAGGAAAAAAAAATGCATTTTTTGAAGAACTAAGATATTTGGTTTTAGGAATTAGAGGGTTAAAATAATTTGCTGAATATATATTCAGCCTAGTGTTCTGGAAATTGTAAAATGTAATTTTGTTTCCTTGGTATTTTATATGTGTTTCTTTCTATTTCCCTAAGCTGTGAATCTAAATAAACACCCCAAACTATTTCCTTTTTTGTACCCTATATGCAAATAAAGTCACATGTTCTGATTAAGACAAGGTAAATAATTGCACCCAAAAGTGCAGCTGGCAATAGTGGGTTTCAGTTCAAAATACTTTGGAGCTGCTGCTGAAATCTTCATCTTGAAACTGAAGTACAGTGTAAAGGATTCTGAGAAGAGCCCAACTATATCTATTACATGAAATACAAGCCTACCACAGCTGCAAATTTATTTGAGGATGCTGATGGTGCTGCAGCTTTTCCACTGACAAAGGAAAGACCAGAGTACTTTGCCACAGAGATCTCTTCTACTGGCCTTTGTTTCCTTTTCCTTTCCTTGTTTCCATCATCATTGTCAGAACATTATCAGTCATGGAGCATGGTAGGGAGATGGATCTGATAAGAAATGAAAAGGAATAAGCATGTGCTCAACTCCTCAATTCTAGCTACTGTAAGCTAAATTGTTGCTTTACCTGTAATACAGTAAATATTGTAGCAATTCTAAGAGCAACTTATTATTGATAAAATACTGATCACTATCAGGATATGGACTCTGCTTTTCTTCTTAGGCTATTTTCATTTGTTTCTTCTGCACCCTTTTAATGGAATATGTAGGTCTCTTGAAAGGTAAGGTTGAAAATTGCAAATCCAGCCTGCATTATGTAACAAATTATTTGAAATGCAGCACTTTTATTTTCTTTATACTAGTAAAGAAAATCAGTGTATTTCATTTAACCAAATTCATTCTTCATTCATTTTCAAGGAGTCAAAGAAATTAAGAAGTTTAACAGACTAACTTCACGGCACATCATAAGCTTGTTACTTTGGAGAACAAACAAATTTTTTTTTTTATAACTTTACAACCCACTTCTTAATGCTTGCAGTTGCATCTAAATGGCTTCCAAGCCAAGGGCCCAGGTCTTACCACTGAAAAGTCATGCACGATGGGGAAAAGAAAATAAAAGAAATCACAATTTCCCCTCCCTCCACTGAAGACATTCTCTGTTTAAACCATTCTTACACCATGTTTTCATGTGAACTGCATCATATTGATTCGTCTCTACAATGTGATGTGGGTTTACTAAGGGATTATAGGGCTGCACACATGCTTTTCATAAACTCTGCATGCATGGCTGATTTTGTCTTAATAAATAATGCATCAGTTAATTCCATGTTTGTTTGTTTGTGTCTCCAGTGATGCAGAGGACCATAAACCTCTAAAAAAAGGAAGCCGGACACCTTCAGACAGAACTGTGAAAAAAGAAGACAGTGATGATAGTTTAGTTGACTATGGAGAAGGTGTAAATGGTCAGTTCAATGAGGATGGCTCCTTTATTGGACAATATAGTGGCAAAAAAGAGAAAGAACCTGCAGAAGGAAATGAAAGCTCTGAGGCTCCTTCTCCTGTAAATGCCATGAATTCATTTGTGTAACCACAGAACTCGATCCCCTTGTATCTTCAGTTTGTTTAAAGCACTTGTACATCCTCCTTCTCATACTATGAACACACAGGTAACGGAGCTCCTCACCACCCGATGTTAATGCTATGAGAATGTGCAGGTCAATACCAGTACACAGCATAATGACACAGTAAGTGGTATGTTACCATGAATCAAAATAGAAAATTCAAATTTTGTTCAACACTTGAGTATTTTTACTTTTTTTTAAAAGGAACTGACACAAACAGTAACATCAACTTGTAATTTTGTTTCCTGTTAAAAATACAGTATAATGCATGGAAAGAAAAAACCCTACACAACTCACAGATAATCTTGTGTACACTATAAAAACATGGTTTGACAATTTGTTATGCAGTCCTCAGCTGAATCCCTGGATATGAATTCCGTTCTCATTGTCAGAGTGTTATAGTAGTATTATATAGAACTTCAATGTCTTTGTGGACATTGTTGTGAAATTGGTGACTTAATGTCTAGCTATCATATGTCTTTTTGCAAGACAGTTAGGAACAGTATGTACAGTATATAATTGCTAAATGATTTAAGTATGACACTTGCATTTGCTGATGCTTAATGAGACCCTATTATCTGCTCTTTGCTTCTATTACTTTATAGCCTTTTTAATCTATCAAGTATTACAGCAGTACAGTGTTCTATTTTTACATCAAAACACATTGAATTGATTTTAGGGCATAAAAGATACGCATTGCAATGCATTTTGGAATTTGTACAGTCACTGAAAGAAAAACTTTTAAAATGAGAGAAAATATTCCAGAAAACACAGGGCAAAGTACATTCAGTGCCTTTATACAACATGCATTCCGTAATGCGCTGTACTACTAAATCAGTTGGTGCAGTAAACTGTGATTAGCAGACTACTGTCATTGCCAAATAAAGGAAAAATGTGAAGAAGATGTGTTATGAAACTGTTGTGCTAAAAATGGAAAGTTTAAAATATTTTAAATTACATAAAGAAGAGTATGATTTTTTCCCCCTTTTTTTAAAAAAAAAGCTTTCTACACAGTTGCAGCACAACATGTTTTCATGGCCTTAGAATACTTAAAACAAAAATGAAAACAAACAAACAAACAAAAACCCTGAAACACAACCAGACTTAAATTATTTACTAACACAGCAACGTATAAGGTCTTGTAAAATAAATCATTAAAAACGCAAACCAGCTGACTCCATCGGTGAGAGCGCATTTCCCTCTGTGTCCCAGTCTGATCAGTGTGGCAGCTTTGTAATTCTCTCCAGCCTGAAGCAGTGTGGGGGTTACCGCTCGGAACCACAGCATTCCGTCTGACAAGTGCTAATACGGTTTATTGGTAAAGGATTACCCTTATCGGTTAAAAAATTATTTTCTAGCATACTATATCAATCAAATGTTTACCTCCAAATATAAATTTTTATAACAACCTATGGTTGAAGGAATGCTCAGTTTCATTTGCCAATAAATTGGTTTTTCATAACTTGCATCAAGTTTAATTTTAAGTAAGCTTTTTATATGTAGATATTTTGTTGAATTTGTAAATACACTTAAAGCGTAGATGCTATATGCTTCTAGGTGTTACAGACAAATAAACCAAGAAAGCTTATGTTGTACTGTGTAAGAAGTACTATAGCCAATGGTGTGCATGGTATTTTAAAGCATCTACTTAATTTTTTTTTTTTTTTTCTGTTACAACAAAATAGTGAACTGTTCTGCTCATTTACTGCAGATTCCAGCTGAACCATTCAGAGCTTTTGCCAGTGCACTACATTAGCCCATAGGACACCTTGCAGCTTTCATGTATGTATTGTAGGTAAAGCACAACTGAAGTAATCTCAAATGTAACCTAGCTGTAATAAGCTTCTTTCGCACCTTTGAGCTTTCCATTGATCAGTTCTTTAAATGGGAACCGAAATACAAAATGAATTACATGAACATTGATTACAAAGCACAAAGAGAACATTTCTTAACAGGATTTGCCAATGGTTTTGGTAAAAAAAGAAATATCATTTTACTCTTATTTAATTGTAGATGCTGAATTATCTGTGCATGTGGGGGTAAACATACAGGCTCACTTCTGTAATAGTGCAACAGATTTTGTATTAAAAATAAATGTGGTTTTAAAATTTCACTGTTTGTTCTGTTTACACTAGCAGTAAAAATCACATTGGATTCGTCCTGTAATTAAGAATTCAAAGTGGAAAAACAGCATGAAAGAACTCTGACAGAAGTTGTTCCCATGATGTTACAGAACTTCCATTACTGCCACCAAATTATTTACAGAAAGTTACATATCTTCATATGCTACCATTTGAAAAAATGTAAATTTGTCTGGCTGTTTCCCATTGAAATCTACTATTTGCATTTTATTTCCGTGGATGTTTTTATTATTTATTTAGTCATATTACTGCAAAGAAAAAAATTGAAACAGTCATGTTCCATACCTGTAAGAGTGAATAAGAGAAAGTAAGAATGTTGATTTGAAATTAAGTGCCCTCAGATAGGATCCCAAATAAGGATTTTGTGTCCTAAAGGAATTGTCTGACATACAAATTTATGGGTATCTGTTTTTAAATAGTATGTGAAGTGAGGACTTTTTAGATACCATCTTTTACAGTATACAAAATCCATTGCAATGCTCTTTTCATATCTTGTCTATTCTGTATATGAATGGAAACAGACTGGGCAGGAGGGCAGCTGTTCTGCATAGAAGACTACAGGAGAGCCATGGATTCCAAGAGATGCAGGTTCTTCAGGAGGTGCATCTAAAAGTTGATGTGTGGGCATGATGCTTGAAAGAAGGATCTTATCACTGAATCAGAAGCCATTCTGTCAGCCTTTCCATATGTAGTTGGAAACTCCTGGATATTTCAGCTGCTGTCATCTGCACAGACTCAGTTCTGGCACTTCTATCTTCACATATCTTCACACTGTCTTCAGATATCAGCTGCCTTGGTTTTTGTACAGGTATCTGTTGATTTTTGCAGCAATGTAAATTGTCTGGGAGATATGAAATACAGCTGTTTCTGTTTCAATTAAAGAATATTTCCTGAAAAGAGGGGTCTGAGCTCCCTAGGCTTAGTTGGGAAAAAAGATTTCATACAGTAACAATTTTTGGAGACACACATACGTTATTTGTGCATGTTCCCCAAAGTGTACTAATACATATAGTTGCTACATTTTTCTTTTACTGATATACCTTTGCTTTTGATTTTATTCTCACTGAAGTGATTGTATAAATCCTGAGGGAATTAAAGAGGATACCCCAATGGTAATTTTTCTTGTAATCTATTCTCACATTGTTCCTAGGAAAATACAATCTCCTCGTGGTTCCATGTAGGAGAGGCAAAGTGGCAAAAGATTTGGGAACCAAATTCTCTTCATGATGTCTGGTCCATTTTAAAACAGAAACCCTAGGAATTATATATGAAGAAATATTATCTACAATATGGAATTGTCTTCTTTTCTGAAAAAAAAGAGCTGGGGAGAAAATCAGGAAGAGAATGAGATTCCAGTAACTTCTGAAAAGCAGTTGTCCTTTGCTGTGTTTGTCCCACTCCCTCTCTCTGTTTTCCCCCTTTGACTACCTTAAGAAAGAACATTTCAGAAAGTTGGCAGAAGCAGCAACTGGTTTAGTGGGAAGACGGAAATAACTGAATGGGCTACTTGTAGGAATCTACCCCCAAATCATGCCCCTAGGAAGAAAATAAATCTAACTGGCCATCATGTTTTAATCTCTGAAGGGATCTCTGGCTGCTCTTTGTACACGAGGAGTGGAAATTTTAGACCAAACTGTCAAGATAAATACATGTCAGCAGGACTATGACAGACGGTAGATGCGATCCGTTGTGACTGTAAGCAAGGAGAAAAATGGTGATCCTAGTGTTCTCATGAATTTTGGCAGCAGAAATATACACGAAGTTCCTTACTGTGCTCACATGTAAATGAGCTGGTAAAAAAATTGTAATCATGTTCATTACCTGAAGGATGGATTCTTCATTTGGAGTTGGAGAAGTTTGCCCTACTGTGAATTTGGCAGCACTGGCTTTGTCCCTCTGGGAAAGCTGCACAGGATAAATTTGAGGCCAGCTGGCAAGTAATGGGCTTGCACATGTTTAAATTGGAAAGAGGCAGGGCAGGAGACAGCTCCTGTCACCAGGACCCAGCCAGCCTTTTGACCTGTTTTGTCTTGCCCTAAGGTGCTAAACTAAAATAAAGAAGTTTAGAAGGTAGTGTGGTTTCCCTGAGTGCTGAGAAAAACCCTGTGGCATCATGTTAGAAATCTAAGCCACTGCTTAGATTTAATTCTGCCCGGCTTTCTGTCACATTTTGGATAGAAGTGATAAGGAGGAAACATACCTGGTCCATGCTGTACAAACACAGGTTTCAGACCTGAGCTTTCAAACAGTGAAAGTTTAGACAGTCCAATTGTGGTGCCAAACCAGGTCTTGTGCTACTTTAAGGAATGAACTACATTTACCTTTGACAATAAACTGTACTTGATATGTATCTTCCAGAGGGTGCTGCTGTATTTCCCATGTCCAAAGACCTCAGAAGAGGGATGATTTGGCTTTGAAACCCAACATCTTACCTGAGAGAGGATAGCAGCCCACTCCTCTGCCCTGTGTTTGCAAAGGTCTAAAGGGCTTCAAGACTTCACAGGCCTAAGGGGACAAATTAAGTTTTCTAAATGACAGTGTTCAGGATATATTTCAAGTAGATGTTCTGCAATTTATGTACTGTAGTGAAAGAGAGCTATGGTCATGGTGGCATGAAAAGTTTGCCTGTCTGGTGTAGTAAGAAGGGGTAGTGAAAATGAAACTGTTGAGAAAAAATGCAAGAACAAAGGTATAATATTTGAGGTTTCTTGGAAAGACTTGAGAAACAGCCAGTAGGATAGCTGGCCTGAAGGGCGAAAAGAGAAAAGCAGACAAATGGCAGAGGCAGCAGGAGCCCTTGCTGGTATGGAGCAGCACAGCCTGCTGGGTGCAGACCAGACTATCTGTTGGTGACAAACAGTGTAAAATAGATCAATAGAACATCATTCTCCTTGCAGATTTTTTTAAAAATTATTATTTATCTGGTTATTGTTCCAAGAAACTTAGAAAGACTTACCAATCTTAAAAATGTCAAACAATTGAAAATTGCCAGGAAATTTGTAGGTTTGGCATAGGGGAACTACTAACCAGCTGGACAATCAAACACAGAGCAGTTGCTTTAATTTCCTTACTTTTTGAAGCAAGCTAAAACTACCTCCTGGAAAGCACTTGCTTTCTGCAGGAATAGGGCAAGGCAGTCTGAAGACACCCTTTTCCATTTTCTTAGGAATTTGACTAGTGGTGTTCCAGCAATATGAGGAAAGTGGGCATTTTCCTAGCTGTTGAGATAAGGAAGATAACAGGGAGCCATACAAACTGTTTGGTAGATGAAGAGCCTATACGATGAGGACTCCAAACACGGAATACCAGAATTGATGTTTTTAGAAAGATTCTTCAAGAATAAAACTGAAGAGAGGAAAAATAAAAAGACAGCTAATTGCAACAGTTTCTGGACAAGTCAGAGAACAGCTGAATGTAAAAGAATGCTGACATAGACAGGAATAGTTTGATTTCCAGCAAGGAGAGGGAAAATGGCCTTTGCTAGGCTATGTGATGGCCTGTAGGCACAAACACCCCATGAGGAAGCACAAGAAAACTGGTTACCCTGCCTATAAGTGAATACTATAGGTTTAATTGTCTAGCAGTACACAACCACAATTTTTTTTGGTATAATTATATAACTTGAACAATTAGCCAGCAAGAACTTCTATTTAGCTGAGATTGTTTTTCCTTCCTGTCCTTTTCAATACAGGTGTTTGGTTCCAAAGTTTTGCTTTAATAAGGAGACAGCCTGAGCTGTTCTACTACAATTAGGCAATGACCATAAACTTTATCAAAAGGGAAACTCATATATATTTTTGTAAAATAAGCTGATTTATCTTTTTTTATAATGAGAGGCAGAAGAGTCTTCAATCGCTAACATTTAAATAACAATTGGCCACTAGAGGGAAGTCACAATTGTTGGTTAGCAGAAGCCAGAAGCATCTTAAGTTCACATCCCATGTTAATGGATATAAATGTGTGTGTGTATAAATGTGTGTATGCGTATATCTCTCTATATAAAGGCACTATAAAATAGTTGGTTAAAAAGAGTAAAACACAGGTTCATAATAATTCGCTTGTTTTGCATAACACGTTCATTCTGTTTGTCTATGCAATAATGACCTTATTCTAATTCAACCATTTGTTATCATGATTGTAAATTGCAGGGGCATTTGGGGCAGAATTGCTGTTTGAAAAGCAAACTGGCAAGAACTATGGGACAGGGATGCTTGGTCTGAAATTCAGCAGATAGCCCTGTCCCAAAGGCTTTTTCAAGGCAGAATCAGAAGCCAGACGAATGTCTTGCTAGGCTGTCAGTTCGCAGATATGTGTCTCTAGGTATGTGTGCCTGGCAGCTGTACAGTAATAAAGACCTTAAAAATGTTGCTGACCTGGTTGGTGTGTAGCCAACTAGCTCAGCTTTTGCAATTCATGTGAAGCCTACATTGCCACAATGGGCTCAGAAAAGGTGCTGCCTGATGCTGCTGAACCTGTGCAACTGGAGGGAACAGGTTCCCAGGAGAAGTCTAGGAGTCCAGCCTGGCTGGGCAATTTGTAGGACAGCGGTTCATCTCGCTGTGGAACCATACTTGATCTGCTTTTGAATTTGTCGGGATTGCCCTTAATCTCTGTGTGAAAGAAGAAGGGCTTAAGGTCTTGACGCATGAAGATGGGAGTATCTCGTCAGGCAGCAGATTGCTCTCTGGCGGGAGCAGGGCTCGGCGCGGCGCCTGCTCCGCGCCCCCGGCTCTGACGCTCTTTAGCCCGCTCCTGTTACAGCATGTCCAGGATGGTGACCACCACTAAGTGTTTTGATCAGGATGGGTAACACACGGCACATTTTCAGCGTCGCAGCCCCAGGAGTCCGACTGCTCTGAAATGAGATAAAGAAACGCTGAATTGATTCACAGTGTCAGACAGCATCATCTTCAGAGGAACTCTGCCTGTGGGAACCAGCCCAGCACGTCAGGGCCCATTCGTGTAAGGAGGACAGAGGCTCTGCCCTTTGGGATTGGCATCACATCATCCTTGTGGTGGCAGTGAGGGGTGGAAGGCGGAGGCATCTGCAGAGTATGCATGGCTTTGTAGCAGGAGACTTGTTGCGTGGATCGAGGCAGTGGAATAAAATAAGAGAGCCTGAGGTGTTAAGAAAATAACAGAAGCTTTCAAAACACTACTATAGAAAAGTCACTGTATGTCAGCATCATACCAAACAAATCCATACTTGTTGTTTTAGAGATGGGAATGCAGCCACAGGTTAATGATTAACAATAAAGAAAATTTAGCAAGTTTTTTTCTTTTTGCTGGTGGTGAGAGCAGAGATGCTAAAAACTGGAACCCAGGACAGATGTTTCAGATGGAGCAGGCAGTCTCCACCCTGCCAAAACCACTGAAGCTGCATTCATTTACACCAGCTGAGACTAGTGCTTGTGGCATTTTAGGCAGGTCTTCAGGCAGAGCTTTGAATATAATGAATATTTTTTAGTGAATAACTGTCTAATAGAGTGTCCGGGTCTCTCCACTAATGACAGCAGTCTCAGCCTCCAGCGGGCACATCACAGCCACAGCCAGTTTACATGTTGGAGAGAATCACATGTCAGAACTGTAATCTTTCTTTTCTAAATCACATATTTCAGCCTGCAACTGAAAAACATTCTACTAAAAATATTTAAAAAGCAAAACACTTTAATTATGTACCTAATTTTTGTGAGATTATTGCTCATCACTTGTTCACTAAGAACTTGTAATAATAAAAATAATGTAACAGGCCAATTGCAGAAGAATACTCGATGTTTTTATAAGGTTTGCTCTCAGGGTATACATTGTAATTCTACACATAAAAGCTTGGAGAGAATCACTGCAATATCCTTTTTACTTGTAGATAAAAGTTTCTGTTTTAATGGCTGGAATTTGATGTTCCATGTAAAAAACAAGAGAAGAAGCAGGATAAATTTCACTATGACTAATAAGCTTTTCCGCAGGTTTAGTTCTAGTTTGGGTTGTAAGTCAGGCTTTTTTTTTTTTTTTTTTAATATATCTAGTAGGATAGATTTCAAGAGTGATTTACGTCTATTCATCACTGGATGATGAACTTTTCAGTAAGATGTTCAGAGAAAGATTATTGTATACCGTAAGACTTTGTCTGTCAAAAATCTGATGTGACAACCAGTGCAACCTAGTCCTGCATTTAGCACGTCTTTCCCTGTAACTCAGATTTTAATGTCAAAGAAGCTTTCCATGTGAGACTTGAATTGGTATAAAAATACACAGATACTGAATTTGAAATGTTCAGCTACTTCAAGTGACAAAATAAAAGCTAATGTATGAAACACAAGAATTGCTCTAGTTCAAGACAAATGAAAAACCAGTAAATTATGGGGGGGTAGGGGGTTGATTTCTATTGAAGATAACATAAAGTGAAGCATATAGGAGCAGAAATTATAGCCTTGCTAAAATTCTTGCCATTAGTTTATGTCCTGGTTTCACATCAAGAGCTACAATTCCCACCCCACACGCAGCCTTAAGGAGCCAGCTCTGCTCTGAGGCAGGGCTCTCACCCAGGGCCAAACCCTACCATCACCCCAAAGAGGAAGAGTTATGGGGAAGAAAGGTCACTAAAGGAAGGCTAATCCTTGAAGCACATTTGGTTTTCCACTCCTTCAAAATGCTGGATGAACATCTTGCACGGTAACCAGGCACGCACTGGAAACAGTTCCTGCAAACAGGGTGACTGTTTGTCTGAACCACTTGGTTTGTCTGAACAAGTATTTCATTATCTATTTTGAATTTAACTTCACAAAGAACTGACACATCTGGATTTATTTATACAAAAAAGGAAAGGAATAGAGAGTAAACCAAGGCTTTGTGCACCTTTAATTTAGGCCAGTAAATACAAATAGACCAGTGTGTTACCATATAGAAAATCAAAGACACATGAAGATGCCCACCTCAGTCGGCAAGATCACCCTTTTTCTTTACACAGGGCAGAGGCTTGCACTGGCGCAGAGATGAACATTTACCAGGGTTAGGAGAGACCAGCCTGCCCAATGTCATGAGGCTCCTCATCACAGGAATGACCCTGAACCACTTTTGCACACTCAAAGAAAGTGTGCAAAAAGTATTATTTCCAAAGAATAAGTTAATGTGTTTCCTTTGCCAGCATGGGAAGAGCCTGCCTGGTCAGAGAGAAAGAGGAAACCAGCATCACCCAAGTGTCCAGATCCTTCTGAGCCAGTGTGATGATAGTGCTGGCAGTCAAGCTGTCACCACAGCAAGCATCCACTAACCCTGCTGCAGGGCAAAAAGTGGAGACAGAGCAAGACTTGCAGCTATGTGCCTGAACCCCTCCTGAATTACTCTGCCTGGAATGACTGATCATAAGTGAACTGTGCTAATGCCAAAACAGGGTATCATGGCTGCTGAGGAAGGGCATGCTTTGGAATGGAGAGCTGTGTGTCATTCTTGGGTTCTCTTTTGTCTTGCCATAGTGGTTGACTCCTAAAATAAGCTGTGACTTATGTGGAATCAAGTGGCTAGATACTGTGCTTTTCTGTGAATTCACACTGTCGTGTGTAATAAGTGCTGATGCAGTAGCTGTGGATAGGACAGACAGTCAAACTAAGTACTGAAAATGAACCCCTGAATATACTGTGAATAGACCACCCATTAGTGCTCCTTACTGACCTTGTGATAAACAGGATATTTTTACTGCATGTTACACCGTTGTGCTCCTACCTTGCATGCTGGTCAACAGAACACTTGGAACTGTTCTGTTGACTTTTGGCTTTTTAGCTCTGATAGAGACACTTGAGACCTATGTAAAGGAACAAGAATTTAGACATCAGCATGGATTTCCTAAGCACATTAACTTTACAGTAGGTCTTAACCTCAAAAAATCCCTTCAAAATGAGTACACACACACACACACACACTCACAATTTTGTTGTATGAAACAAAAAAGCATTTGTCCTCACTGCATAAAGCACTCAGAGAGCTAAATGCTGTGAGAGCTTGTGTCATGCAAAATGAGTATATTCCTGAGATGCTGCAGATGGGTGTCTCTGAACCACAGTGCTGCTCAGGAGATCTGTAAATCTTTCCATGTTTCATTGCTCCTAACAGCAATAGGTAACAAACTAAAAATGCATCGGTGCAACCCTTCTAAAACCTAATGTCTTTGAGTTTAACCCCAGCTGGCAACTAAGTATCACGCAGCCACTCGCTCAGACTGGTTTGTCTGGATAAATATGTTCATTGAAAGGTTACTGTCCAGATTGAATAGCCCCAGGCATTCTGCTTCAGTTTTGGCATGGTTTCAGGCATCACCCTTGATCTATCCACTACTTTTTTTCACCTTCTAAGATCCTAATAAGCTGAAAACATGCCTAACCTTGAAGTGATAGCCCAAATCATATTTGGGCATGATAAAATTGAAATACATATTGATTAAAATAAATGGCACATAGGTGAGCTGCATGTGGCCAAGTGTTAGTAATGTGATATTATAATTACCAATTGCACCCCTACCTTTTCAACAGGTATGCTCAAACCACATTCAGCATGTATACATATTTCCACTGAAATATACATATACCCAGGTATTTTCAGTCATAATTTCTTAGAACATCCAAACCAGTGCTGAAGTCTCTCCTTGTTCCTAAGGTTCCGTGAAGCTTTGGAACATGTTAGTTTGCATCATTCTGCATTAGAGCAAACAACTGAAGCTAAGCCCTAATGCAAACATGCATTTGGAGTGTTGTTGACTCTGCACTGGCCTCAGTGGATTTGTCTCCACTGTTAATTAGAAGCATTGCTGGTCCAGGCTCAGTTCTGGGGCCCCAACCAGCCTCACAGCACTGCTGTCAGCTCATTACCAGGCTGTCTTGAAGGGCTCTGCAAGGGCTCTGAGGTACCTGCTCCCAGTTGGCAACAGGGACAAGACTGTGTGAGCTGTGGCTCCCTTCAGTGCTGTCTCAGCACGTTCCATATGCCAAACAGTTAGGATGTACAACAGTCATGCTGCAAGAAGAACACGATCCCGTACCACTACCACAGCTTTAGACTTGAAGAGGGGGAAGGAAGGTCAGGCTGAGCTTCAGTGGGAGCAGCTCATCCTCTGCAAAGTAGGGTCTACACAGGGTAGTCAAAACCAGGTCTGTGCTCCTTGGTCTTGTAGACACCAACTCATACTACACCTTCTTTGAGGACCATAGCTGTACTTCCCTGGTCCTGTGACAAATGTGCCACCCTGAAAGGGAGATAGGGGAGACAGGGAAAGGATCCTTCAACAATAATTACTTTAAATAAAACACCCCAAAATTACCCAACATATTTTCTGAGAAAAGAAATAGTTGGTTTAGAAAACCCATCTCTGTATGTGTACTTTTGCAAGCAGAGCAGTAACCATGCCTACCAGAAAGCAAGATCCCACAGAGTTCACCCCACTGTGAAATAAAATCCAAAGTGGTGAGTAGGGAGAATATTCCACTGTTCTGTGAGGTTGAAGACTCTCCCCAACTAATGACAGTATAGAGTCATTGATTAGCTGGCATATTTTATTGCAGTGCTCAGCTTTTGCTCTGTGATCACAGATGAGTTTTATGACAGGTTAGTTTTCCAAGGCTGCTTTCTTTTCTCTCTCATATGGCATGATCTATTTCTTAAGATAATATGCAATTAAATTCCATTGATTGCTTGAGACAAAGAAATCATCGCTATCAAAGACATCTATTTAAAGTGTGTTTTTCAAAATATTTTACCTTTTTCAGACATGAACTAACAGCAAAAATGAACAGGACAAAGTGCACAGGTCAGAGAACATGCATATATTGTATACATAGGGTGGCCAGTATATGTGATGTAGGTGTACCCAATTTAAGGCATATTTCACATATATACTAATTTGAGCATTAACACCCCAATGGAATTCAGGGGTAAGTGCCAAAGAAGAGAACATAGGAGGGGTGAGGATGGTGAGGAAATAGGTAAGCAACAGATCAGAGAAAAAAGGCAGAGATAAGAAAAGTGCAAGTGACCAAAACGAGACTTTTCTGCCACAGATGTATTTATTTCTGCAGCTTTGAAAGAAATGAATCCATAAGATATTCACATGGGTTTTCTATGAATAGGCAAGAATAAATCCACCTAGAAATCCACCTTTATTGCCACTAAGACATGATCAAGGAAGCATAACATTGAAAAAAAAAGGCAAGAGATGAATGGCTGACTGCCCAAGCCTAAAAGGAAATTGCCTGCCCATTGCCGCATGTACACTTGTGTGATGCCCTAAAATGTTTTTTGTTGGAGGGAAAAGAACAATTTTAGAGCCAAGTCATTGCCACTCTTCTAACAAATAGTAGTTAATAAGACATCCATGGAGAATTGAGTTGATTTAAATACTTTATTCTACAGAGTATTCAGCAATCATGTTCTCACTAAATGGATAATCAGTCACACTCTCCATTTAGAATCCATTGTTAATGGACCTAATATCTGGGTGCACAGTTTTGTCTCAGAATCCAGCCCCCTTTGGAGGCTCAGACTGCACTAAAACTTCCAAGCTGAGAAAACTCTGCTTATGTTTTGGATAGTCAAACCACAAGTGGTAGACTACAGACATGTCAGCTTCAAAATTAGTAGCTTCCTGTGGGTAATAACCTTAAGGGTAAATTGAAATTTATATGGTGGTGAAGTTAATAGGAGGAAGATCAGATTTTCACCATTCATACAATATACTTTTCCAGTGGGTTCAGCTTGCTGTTGTGGTGCCCTGACCACCGTGTGCCCTTCTGGCAGTGAAAGAGAACAGATTTGCTCTTCAGTCCATATCAAACTGCTCCCACTGAGTAGGACTGAACAGGCTGGAAACAGACAGGTTCAAACCCTTTAGGAAAATGAGAAACCCGGACTGTCAGAATTCAGGCAACTTGGAAAAGAGATCTCAACATAATTAAATAAGTCTCTTTTTACTTCTCTTATGTCTGTGGTTCTCCTCCATGAGATCAGATCCACCACCAGAAGGATGGTTGTTATGGTTGTTATTATTTATGTTACAAAAGCACAGGGAGGCTTTTAGAGATCCCGATGTATTAAGGTATACTAAAAATGTGATTGGGCCCATTGTATGCAATTTAAGCTGCTTTAAAAAACAACTTAGCTTTTGACTTTAAATTCATCTTTATCCTCTCACAAGACACACTGACAAGATACTCCCTTATTTTGCAAATTCTTAGAAAGAGCAGCCAACCGTGAGAGTTGGGCCCATGTCTTAAATCCTTCTGCTAAGAGTAAAAATGCACATTATGGACTGGGAGAGGAAATGGAGACACAGCAGGACCCATGGGACTTGCCACTATCCACTTGTCGAAGATGTTTATTTGGATCAGTCCCTCATAGCAGAAGGAAGCAGCTTAACTTTTTTCTTCCCCAATAACTGAAAGGGTGTTGCTCAAGGGACAGACTTTATAAAAAATATACTCACCTCCAGCTAAAAGCAGAAGTTATGGTACACAAATTTCTACAGTAATACAGTGTAGAGATTCCTGAGCAAGCTGACATACGGTGTAGTTGTCACTGCAGGAACTATGGGAGGGCTGGTGGAGAAGGGGAATCATGGGGGTGGGGAGGAGCTTTTGGTGGTCAAGGGAAAGGCTCTGCTTTTTTCTTCTGCCACCATCCTCAGATCTCTTCTTCTTCCCCAGACCCGGGAGAGCCATGTTGTAGGCATTGTATTCAATGTGAAAGCTGAAAGCTTTTTGAATAGAAGTTCATTGCTGCAGTTTTACTGCCTAATCTCAGGGGAATTTAATTTGCTAGTTTAGAAATGGGAGTGTCCCTTCAGTGTGTTTTGAGGATAGAGACACAGTATTACCTTGGTGAAGACTGGGTACGATAAGGATTTGTCCTGGACTGCTCATAAGCTCTTGGCCCTAGACCTTACATTTTTGTACATCAATAAAGTTCGAGAATCTGAGATTTAAAAGTAAGCAGATGATTTAGCAGTTCAGGTTAGCAAACTAAAATGTTACAGTCTGGAAAATTAATGCAGGAAAACAGGAACTGAACAACAAATTCTGGGTAGTTTACAGTTTGAATAGGGACAGAAATCATGGGACTTACAGGCTGTAAATCTTTATGGAGTCCGGCTGTAGATGCAATTAATTATCAGTTTGGAATCAGAAAATTCAAAATATGGGCAAGTTCGTTAAAACAGGAGGATAAATGGGGAACTGCACAAAAAACCCACTTGTCCTTAAATCACAGATTCTGTAGGAAATCAAATCTCTGCCCTTGAAGAGAGATATTTCAGTCTGTTAAATCCTGGCAAGGGTGATTTGAATCCATCGTGTCAGAAGTATACTCCTCCTGCTGGAAGAACTCCAGAAATGAGATTAGCAGTTGTTCAAGCAGGAAGTAATAAAAGCAATTCAGCCTCTTCTGGGGAAAGGTAATACCACAACAACGTGATTTTCCTGGGATAATGCAGCATGGCTGGGGAGTGAGTTGATGTCATTCATAATAGGTAGACTGGAAACCGTGATTACTCCAGTGAAATAAGTTTCACTCTAAGAGAAAGGGCATAAATCATGATATGTACCTAAAAAATTCTCTGACAGTATGCCCAAGAAGATAAAATGGCTACAAACACACATGGGTATTATACAAAAATTTTCGAGATTATACTGATGGCAATAATCCATCACCCAGGATTTTAGTTACCAAGTGTGAACGTCTAGACACCATCCAAAGTCCAAAAATGGACAAAAAATAATACTTCATGAAACTTCTAGTTTTGTCCACACAGCTGCAGAAAGAAAGGCTGAACCCTGACTCTTTGGTGCCTTTGGAGCTCGGTTCTGTTTTGAATTGACATGGCAAAGAGGTGAGGTCCCACAGCCCTCTCCCATGGTGGGTCCATAGCTATCCGTGACGTGATTTCACAGTCTTGTACTGCCATGAATGGCTGTAGGAGATGTGCAAGCCAGCACCCTAGCCTGCAGCTGGACATGCCACTGAGAAAAGGTATTATTTCAAACAAATGCATGGTATCTTTTCTAATTATCATTCCTAAAAGAACACAGGACACAAGAAGAAGCTGAGCCAATGGGACAGGAAGATACATACAAACCAAGAGTAAAAGCACTGATGGCAATTTGGCAGCCTAAGGAGTACTGGAGGGATGATAATGAATAGGAACTGTTTTTCCAGGCAATGAATACAGCTACTGTGATTCAGATTTGGAAGCTGTATAAAGGTCTGTAAAGAGTAGGAAAAAAAACATTATTGAGACTCCAATTCTGAGCAGATCCTATGTAACTCCAGGGGTCAGAGCTTGGTGCTGTGATAACACGTCTGACTGCTTAGCTGGAATGTTTTCATAGCTATATATAAAATGATTTCTAGGAAGACAGACCTGCAGCTGAGCCATTTATCATTGTTTATGGGCTGGCTGGGTTCAGGCTATGTCTCAGGAGCAAAGACGCTTCCTGTGGCTCTACCTTAAGTGAACATATCAGAGTAGACGTCCTTTACTCCATGACTGGCTCTCTTTCTCTGCATCTGGACTCTGCAGTGTCAAAGAAGCCCTTAAACACTCTTACTGGTCCAAAACAGCCCCTTTCCAATTTCATGAGCTGTACATCACCAAGTGTAGAAAATGTATGGACACAACACCTCAAAAGAACTCCATTTCTACTGTAACAAAGACAACTTTCCTTTTCCAAGGGACAAAGAGACAGACAGAGATTTGACAGAACTACTAATATTTGGAGAGAGAAAAAGATGTGAAGGAGGCAGAGGAGTGCAAGTACTGTCTGCAGCTGTTACTCTGATTCAGACAAGGGAGAGACAAGATGAGACCCAAGTCTGAACTGACAGAGGCAACGAGCAAAGTGTTAGATCTGGAAGGTGTCAGCAAGGAAGCTCAGACTGATTCCAACTAACTAGATAAACTAAGCAGGCACAGAAAAAAACAAGAGTTGAGATGTGGGAGAAAAGCAGATGAGTCACAAAGGAGAAGGAGACCTTAAAGAGGGGTCAGACAAAAACTCACACAGGATGGGATACCAAGAAAAAAAATATAATGGTTGATGTACTGAAAGCAGAGAAACTGAGTTGGATGACAATATTTCTTCTTCCATAAATGCTGTAAAATCTCTGTGCTGAGAAGTTTCACAAAGCAAGAAAAAATATGGGCAGAGGGGCTTTTAGAGGCAGTCACAGACAGCTCACTTAGTAGAAATGCAGCAGTAAGGATGAAAATGGGAGCTACATGGAACAGGCTGAGAACTCTCTTTTGGAAAGGAGACATTAGATACCAAAATGCTAAGTAGACCTTGGTATTTCCATTGCATACATACACAATGAAAATTCCTTATGAGTTTACATGGTAAGACTGGCAAAATCGCATTTATTTCTGAATTATTCACTTAATAGGAGTTTCTGCATTTTGCCAGTATGAAGACTGCAATGTAATTAAATAGATGTATAAAATGAGTAGATATCATGGTCAAGCAGACATAACCTATTGCAGGGAAATGCCATTGAACTTGCCCCATGTAATTAACAACCAATCGTCAGCTTGCTCAGGCCCTGCAGAGATGTGCTTTCATTAGCCTGAGCTGGCTATTGATAGCTTCCTGCATTTCCATCACCCCCTGGAGCATGAGGCAGCACTTCACACGTGTCTGTATCCAGGACTGGTTGGTCAGACATGGGGAAAGACTGCTAGGGGCCAGCTGGGATAATTATTTTTAACAGTGGAACTAGAGAATCCAAGGCAATTATTTAAAATTAAATAGTTTGTAAATCCAATTAAAAATAAGTTTTAGCACCATGAAAAGCAAAGCTTTTTACTGTAATTATAGAAATATGCTTATGCTAATTGTTTTTCTCACCAGAATGCGAAACAATGTTTGATGAGTACAGTTCTGTATTATCAGCCATTTACAAATATCATAGAAATTGTGCAGGTTTGATAGCTCAGCCCTGGTTAAGTGAGAAATGAAGCAAGTCTAAGCAAGTTCCCACACAGAGTCAGGAATTGTGTCAGGCTTTTGATTTAGTGGCAACAGAAGTTACTGAAGGTCTACAGCCAGCAGGATTCTCACAACTGAAGAAGCAGCTCCTTGTTTAATAATTTTAGGCTGCCCATGTACACTGGCTCATAGCCACAAGTTTGAAAGTAAATGAGTGCAGCTTTTCTGGGAGTGCAGGAGTAGCTCCTAGTGACTGTGTGTTTACTAGGTTTTGGCATTCATCTGATATACAAGATCATATATTCTAATGAGTATGTTAATGTTGTAAAAATGTGATAAAATAAGCCTTTAGTAGGTTACCAGTATAATATACCAAGATGTTGTTATTGTATGTGATATTGCATATCTTTCAGGTTATCAACATGGCAGCATAAAGAAAATAAATTGAAAACCTTAAAAATAATAAAATTTGAAACTGCTATGAAACATCCCATTTCCTAAATTGTACAGGAAAAAATACAAATTTATCATCCAAATTCACAGACAATCTTGGCAATCTAAATTTACGTATCTTTCTCTTCAAGTCTAAGGATAAGGATTTCAGAAAGAGGGATGCTCCTGAAACAGGATATATTTTATTTTCAGGTAGCATTAGCAATATACACTGTCACTGACCTACCTTTCTTGAGGGTAAGGAGTGGCCTCTCTACCTAGGCAATAAATATATGAATAAATGAAGCTTTCAGTGTTGTGACTACATGATAAACACATTTAAAATACATTGAAAAGATCCAGGTAGTCTCTCTGGTATTTAATTTCCCATCTTTATTCATCTGGTGAGATTTATGGCTCTTTCTGCCTTATTCAACATGGCCACAGTTGCTACACACAAGATACCAATCAGGTGGAAGACCCATATAGCCTTGGCTCCTCATCTTCACTGAGTTTTTTCTTCTTCAAGATGTCTTTTTATTTTAGGCTTTTCCACAATCACTAAAAATTTTGTATAACATCCCAATAGCTTCCAAATGTTTTTCACTGTGTCTTCACAGTCCCTACTAACCTTCACAGCCCTGTCCCAATACTTAACCTACAAGATTCAAACTACTCCTATCCAAACAAATACAGAAAATATTTGACAGTGTTGCCAAGCACTTGGTAGCTGAAAAACTGTAAGGACTCATAGGAGGGCTTGAGGAATGTGACACCTCTTGGGAGGATCGCTGCATGGGTTGTGTGCTAATTCTGAAAACTGAAGTACTCAAACCCATGATACTTATTTTTTTATGCAGCTGTCTAAAATGGAACTTGAGGTCAGCAGAGGGACATACTATTCTCTCGAGTGTTTTCAGAGTGTGTTGTTCCCTCCTGTGCCCGGGAACCATTTGGGAGTTCTGCCTCTGGGACTCCTGGAGGGACAGGGCTGATGGAAAGACTCTAACATCTGCACATGGGCTGCCTTCAGCTTTGTAAGATTTGCTGAAAACGGTGGTGGCATCTCAACCCTTCCAGATCTGGCTGATTTCAGCCCTACTCTTCTTTCAGTGTGCTGCAGTAAACATTAGATGATGAGAAACTCTCCAGAGCCTGCCTTCCCTGGCAGCAATGCTGCCAGCTTCAGAAAAATCTTGGCTCTCTCCCAGTGCAGGGCTGTGAGCCCAGACACCAATGAATGACCCTCTTCTGCCATATAGGCACAGGACACGCATTCCTTTTGAAGGAAACTGCTGTGAGGTGAGTTGTTCAGCTGTCCTTGCATTCAGTATGCTAAAATAATGCCCTTGTGTTTTAAGGAGGATGTGTTATGGAGATAGTAGACTTGTTCAAGATGGGTTCAAAGAAACCAGGAATTTTGGGAACTCAAGGAAAGCAGGGCTGTGTATCTCTCCCATCTAAAGTAAGTTGATAAAATCCCCAAAATTCACAGTTATTTAACTTTTTAACCTATTTACTCCCTGTTAAAAGCACTTTGCAGCTCCTTGACAAGCATTATGTCAATGAGAACAGGGTGTCTATGAGGCGTAAGGGGTGCCCAAATAGTGCCGAAATATCTCCTTCCAAATTGTGGACAACATTCCTTACTCCATTAATTCAAATGACACTGAACTCACAATAGAGGTAATCGAGGGAGAGATAAATGTATGCAAAGAAATCACTTGCTTGGTTTGCATTTTCTAACCCTCTTTCCTCTAAATGGAATACATATGTGTATCGATATATGTTTGGAATATCAAACATACAGCCATCTATGGCATTTATTTTGGCTGACAGAGAGTGAAAATGCCAATTTTTTTGAATCCTGGTGTAGATCCTTCCTCATGTGTGGATGCTACTTCGTGGGCATCCAGTACTGTTAGTTCTGACTCTGGATCCTGGCATCTAAGCACTGTAGCTCTGCTTGCCACTGTGTCCTCCTCTGACTTTAAGTGTAAGGCTAGGACTAGGTTGGCCTGCTGAGATGAGGGAATACCTAGTTTTATGTGTCACTGGCATTTATGGGTTACTGAGATGGCAAAGAAGCTCATTTATGTAATACAGCCTGCACATTCCCATGTGCCCCAAGGGGAGATATTTGCTGCAAAGCACTGCCAAAAATACATGCTTAAAAAATTAGTAGCTTTGGGGGATAAAAATTGAACTTGAGCAGCTATAAGGATGATTAGCTCCTTAAATCTCTTCTGTGAATCCCATTAAATTCAACTTCTACTGCCTGAAGAGCTTCTGTCCTCTCCCCCTGCCAGCTCCCTAGATAAAGGGAATGTGTAATGCTGGACAAAATATTATTCCAACAGACAACTTCCCTCATAATTAAAAATGAAGAAACACGCATCAGTTCCCAAATTACATGGGATTCAGCTCTATGTAGAGACACCATTTCTGACCTGTCTCTGAGCCAGTTTTGCATTCCTTTTACTGACCTGCAGAGTTTTTCATGAATACTTGACAGCTATTGACTTCCTACACAACCTCAGAAGCAACCAAGGAGAATATTTAGAACCACTGCATTTCCAGAGACTGCTTCATTGTTGTCTGTTTGTGTAGAAACAATGAAAAGTAGACCCTAAAATTATTCCCTCTTTTGGGCTTTAAGATATTGCAGTACTCTGCAATGGTGCAGATGGTGAGAAAAAGGGCCTGTTGCTGAGAAATTCTGCTCTCTTTCACAAAAGTTTGAATTCACTGTAACCCCATCATCCCTTCTATGTTTAGCTGAGCTATCTGATCCCTGAAGAGAACCTGGAATCTGGATTGTCTCCAAGATGCTCCCATGCACACTCAGCTTGTCTTTGTACACAACCTGAAATCTAAGATGCAGTTTCTCCCCATGTCATAAAATCCTGAACATGCAGTGCATATTAACCCTCTGACCTCCCACTGGCACCTGTGGAGGCTTTCCACATTCATTTTGATAAAAAGAATAGACACCTGAGTGTTTAAGGCCCAGATTTTAAGAGGCACAGAAATCCCAAGTGATGCACATAAATAGCTGTGTGGGGTTCAGGCTGCATAGAAGATGATAAGAAGCTGGGACAGGAAGTTGGTGAAAAGCACCTGGATAAGGGTCCTGTGGAGCTGAAAAATGAATCCTGGAAAAAAAGGACAAACACATGAGAGAAAAGAAATATCTGGTTTTAATGTGAGACAGACATTTTGAAAAAAATTGTTTGAATGGTTCAGTTATATTGCTAATCTCTGGTATTTATTGGGAGCATTTCTCACAAATAGAGTCATGCAAAACCATGCAGTTTTTCTAATTGGTCCCTTCATGAGCATGTGGTCACAATTCATTTGAATTTTAATCTTAACTGTGACCATTTTCTTCCCAGCCTTGAATCAAGCATACTTGCCCAAGCCCTGTACTTGGTCTGTATGAACCCCAGGAACACAGGCTGTTTGACTGCCAGCCAAGTCCTCATTAACCTGCTGACTGTTCCAATCACATACTGACCAACATGTCCCAAAGGGTCAAGGAAAATAAAGGTCAGGAGAGGGTGGTGATGTCTGCTGGTGATGTAAACCTGCGTCCTCACAGTGGCACTGCAATTTCATCACTGCACATGACTCAAAAATACACCAACAGGTATGTGGAATCTTGGAGAATCTACAGTGCATTCTTGGGAGATAAGGGAACATTTTTTAATATGAAGAGGGCGTCTGGGTTTGCCTCATGATATGTGCATGGATAATCCATTTCTTATGGAATTGGTCTCTTGCATTGTAAGACACTGAAATAATCACCAAATGCCAGATGTGACAAAAAACGTAATCACCCTGGTTTTGACCCCATTTTTAATCTCGTGTTAGCTTTTTATTTAATACACACACTTACAACTGAGCTCAAAAAATAAGGAGGTTTTATGCCATTGTGACAGAATGAGTACATACTGTGCCTCCAAATCTCATAATTTCCATAAGGGATCTGATGAATAAATAAAAGTTAATATAAGCTCTGTATTAAAAGGTTGCCTCCCTTTAAGTCTCCTTCTCTGTCCTATTATCTCAATTATCTCACATATTGCTACTGCAAAGCAAAGGCTTGATTATATTCACTAGTTCATAGTCCATCTAATGTCATATTTAAAAGAGATCCAAAACTCATTTGTATTTTCTCAGGTCATCACTTTTATTTCCATGTCTAAAGCTTGGTGAAGTTTTGAGCTAACTTGACACAACTTCCCTATCAGAAAAGCAGGAAAGGCTGCTGGAGGATGGTCTTCTTTGTGCATGAAACCAACACTGAATTCCTCAGGTTTGATTTTGCACAGGTGCTGGTACAAAACACAAGAGTTCAAGCAATCTATCTGAAGGCAATTCTTTACAACTCTAATCACCCAGAGAGTCAATGAGTCTTTAATTTTACCATCAGACAGAGGGTTTGTCAAATTCCTTTACTATGTCGTGTACGAAATATAGAATATCTGCTCTCATTACTACTGAAGAGCTCTCAGATGTGAGCATGGAGTGTGTTTGTAATTAACTACAGCCTGTCTTGGTTCTAAAGTAATTTTTCCAATGTTAAAGCAACATGCTCTTCAGCAGCTCATTACTACCGCTGTAAGTTGGTAATGTTTGCAGGGGCAAGCAGAGCACTGCAACTGTACATGTGCCATCCTTCCTGAATTCAGCCGAAGGATGGCCTACGGCAATTTTGTCTGAAACAAACCAGTAAAAATGCTTAAACTATTTAAACGAAAATATTGTTACCTAAATTTTAAATTTCTAAATTGCATGTCCTAGAGTGTTTTGAGCCATAGTACCAGGATGTTTGTGGCATCTCTGTAGAGAAAGGATAAATACATATTCATGCATTTTATCTTAAATGCCAAGTCAGAAAATCTGTTTTAAAACCGCGTTATTGATGTGGGAAAGACAAACACTAAGAAGTTACAAAGCTCTAAAATGAAACTTTTCTGCTCAAGCTTAATTTGCTTTTTCTATGCATGGATTATGTAATTTTTGACAAAATAGGCAAAGACTATTTTCTCTGCCAAGATGTTTTCTCAGTAAGCATAGGCTAAGTAATATGCAAAGTAGCACTGTGGACATAGTCTGGGATTGGGTTGGCACTATCTAACAGGAAATGTTACTCACAGAACTTCAACCAGTTTTGTCCACCTGATGCTGTTTCCCTTGCCCAGGCATTCCTTGTCTCTTGAGCAGCTCTAACTGATAGCTCTCCAATGAGAGCTCTCTTTGACCTGTCTGGTCCAGTACCACCTTGGTCAGCACATTAAACCTAGCAGGTATTGAGTCAGGCTGCTTCTAGCACAATACTAGGACCCCAAAGTGAGAAAAAGGGTGTCCTAAGGTAAGGCAAAAAAAGCAGTTTCAGGGAAAATTTAGCTTGCTACAGGTAATTCTAGGCAAACACACATTCTCCCTCTGTTGCTCATGCAACTCAAGCTTGTTATGGAACTGGAGTATGAAGCATGTTTGTATGTGAGGATGACACAGGAGCTCTGAGGTGAGAGCTGTACTAGTAAATTAAACAGTCTCGGGGTACTGACACCCATGTGTCTGCACTCTTGAGTGATGGCACAGTTTTGATCTGGACAAACAAACACTCTGACAAACAGTTCACTGGCACCATTCAGAAACTAGTACAGCCAGGGACCTTTCCCAGCAGGCAGTGGCAATAAGGCCCCCCTGCTGTACAGAGAGATTATAATGATGCCACGGGCAATGTCAGGCCAGCTGGTCTCTGTACCAGACATGGCACATTTAATTTTTTTTGCCTGAATATATTCTGACCCAGTAATGCTTATTGCGTCCTGATGCATTACACCTTTAACCTGTAGAACAGTTGTAGTCTTTACTCACTTGGGCAGTCATTTGCCTGAGTTTGACCAAAATTACAGAAGTAACAGCACAAAAATTACATCCCTGTCTAATGACAAGACCATTTCCAAAGGATAAAGTCCTACGGTTTCCTAAAAAGAAACATCAGCATTTTAGGAATTTGTTAAAGACTGTATTTGGGCATGGAAAATGTCAAGCTGTATGCATAAAAAAACCCCTAGTTTGGAAATAATAGAAGCAAGTTGAACAAAGTTTCCTAATGCAAATACAAGGTGGCATTGATAGTACAGTTGCTCAAATAATGACACCTGTAGGAAGCTCTTTAGCATAAGGAATAGTAAGGCTGTAGAGATTACACTTACTTTTCTTAGTTCCACCAGCACAGCAGCAGAGAGCTCATCAGCCTCAGAGAGTGTTTAACCTGTGGTGTGAGCAGACCCTCTGTTCTCTCCAGCACACTGCTGGCTAGTAATTTATATTTGGGATACATTAAAGCCTTAATTTTCAGCAACTTTACCTCCTTTTTGGTCAGGCAGAAAACATTGCATTCCTTCTCCAGGATCTCTCTAAAAGGTCAGCTCACCAACGGGGGGCCTTTGGAAAGCTGCAGGAATAGCATGTGGGCTGCCACATAAGGTGCACGCAGCTGGTGTTCAGCAGCTGTGAGCTGAAAACCAGTACAGAGCTCCAAAAAGACTGCTGCCAGGCTGCTAGCTTGTTGGATTTTGTGTTTGGAATTTTTTAAAAATTTTGCTACCTAACAGTGTAATCAAGATTTTCTGGTCTTGATTTTTTGATTTCTACATATATGGCTTTAGAATTCTCATTTGCTATGGGGTCATTACTGGCAATTCCATCTTTTATGCTGTACTGATGTTAGGTTTGTACACAGAAGGAGTCTTTCTGGCATGGAGCTGCAGCATTTTGTGGAGATGACTGGGTCTGTTGGAAAGTATCACCTAACAATATGACAGTGTCACTGCTGATGTTTGAAAGGTGTCCTCATGTGTCTGAAAGTCCTTAATGCAGCTGGACTTAACTGGGCACAGCTGATTTTCAGATTCTGCTTGAAAAACAGAAACTGAATGGAAAAATAACACATGATCTCACCCGTCATACCTGACCCTGATCTATGGGTGCTTTGGGGTCAGTTACATGGTGTCTCAGTGCTCTCCACCACTGGCACTGCAGACAAAGGCCAGACCACAAGCAGCCTGGCCACAGCCCACAGTGTTCATCTGCATCTGCTTCCAAGGCAGTCCTTGCTTTACTCACACAGGAACAATTTGCATATTGCTGCAACCTAAGCCAAAAACTGGAGGAATAAGCAGTCACTTTTGCACTCCTTTCTGATTTGCACTCAGTCTGTTCTCTGATCTTTTGTTTGTTTTGTATTCCTACTGTGTTACGGAATATCTCGCAGCTATTTGGGTCTCTTGCTTGGAGCACCTGCTTCTTTTGAGGAGACAATTTAAATCACAGTAAGGGGATACATTGTCGTTCTCAGTGTTAATTCCAGAGAGCAATAACCCTGTGGCATTCTGAGATCTGCTCATTTACCCACCTGTGCATTTGGCTTTTTTTGTCTATATTGTTTATTTATAATGCAATTTCAGTGACTGCAGTCTGGAACATATCAGTTATCTAGAAGTCACTGGAAAATAAGTAAATATGCACATTACATATTGATGAATCATTTTTCCTACTGTATTTAAAATGCTAAGCTGGAAATTAGGAGCTTGATCCAGCAAATTTCACCATGTAGGTAGTTTCATTAACCTCATCAGCAATGGGAGGCCTTTGTGTGTAAGAGTCTTTTCAATCTTTGCGTGAGACAGTGACAAGAAAGTCAATAAATTTCTCTAACAATGTCTGAATTTCAGTGCTTAGCCGTTTAGGGGAACACAACAGCTTTATCTGTGATGCATTTTAGCAAAACCACATTCAGTGTATTACTTTTTAAAAATATGCTGGTATTTAGGAAATACAGGCATGTGCTGGCTGAGTAGTGAAAATGCAATAATGTTGCACACCAAATTTACAAACACTCTACACTGCAAAAAACATTTAGTATTTTTTATAAGGTATAGTATTTTTTTTTTTTCCACCCTTTAGCAAGATTATGGGGTTTTGACTTGGAAAATCCATGGAAACTTTTTGGGGAGTCAGCATTTCATGGTAAAGAACAGGAAAGTATTGTAGCTGTTACAAAAGAAGTGGAATTAACTAATATTGCCTTCTCCACATAGTCTTTTTTCATCTCAACATGAGTTCCAAGTAGCTATCTAAAAACATGTTTATAATGAAGCTCTAGGGACTGCTGCATAACACGCTTTTGTACACAGAAAGGTTCTTCAACCTATTTCAGAACTCTAATGCATCTGGGTAACGTTGAATTCTGAGAAATCTTCTTGTGATCCCTAGTTATTCCATCAACTGAATTTATTCTGTGTTATATACAATCTATTTATTTCCTGTCAAACTTGATGGGGCTTTTTAAGATGGCTAAAAGAAACACAGTCCGATGCTGTATATATTTTCAGGGGTCTATGTGTAGGGCAGATTTCTAGAGGGTGATCTTTGTTCATTTTGATTGGCTTCTGTATTCTGGATCCTCAAGTAATAAAAAAACAATTAAAAATTTGTGCACTTGAGGAAACATTGTCTATAGTAGCCCCAGAGCTAAGAGTTTTCCTCTATTTTTCTCCTGTAAGTGACTGACTGAGAATGATTCCAGCACTGTGCAAGGTAATATTCAGAAGGGAACCTGGTAATTAAATGCTTCTGCTGAGTGGGTACATATACTGCAACCATTAGCATGGGATCTGGCTGTCATAGGCAATCCCAAAATAGAACATTGTAATAGAGAGAAATATACTGGGGGCAAATGCTGAAGAGGGAGCAGGTGAGAAGAAGAAAGATGGGTGAGGTGAAACAGCAGCCAGGAATCATGGAAGCAGCTAGGACGCCTGACCCTTCAAGGGAAGCTCTGGTAAAAACCTGTATATCTGGTAACGTTTCAATGCTATTTTGTTTAAAACACAGTTTTTGAGTCCAGAAGAAAAGAAAACTATGTGATCTTGTAGCAAGAAATTCGATTTTGTAGAGGAAGGCAGGGTTAAATTCTCAAACAATGAGGACTAAGCCACACCTGGAAGTTTAGAAAGCAAGTGGGTCTCACTGAAGCTCATGACTCAACAGGAGGGACCACAACCTGAGTGCACTATAATCCATTTAATAGATGATAGAGTTGTTATTTACATGCTACACTGGCAATATTTAGATACTGTATTAGCAATAAATCTAATCACAATCATCCACATAATCACTGTGTCCTACTTCTCATATCTGGCTGAGCCTTCTCTCCACTATTCTGCCACTGTAAGCCATAGTATTCTCTATAGCTCTTCTCAACAATGCAAATATTAACACCATGCCAGGGCAGGCCCTTGTCACATCTCTCAGACACCTTCCCATTTTGACTTTGAGTCACTGCTAATTGCCCTGAGTATTCTTTTCCAACTGCTTTAGTAGGCAGGCAACAGCATTTTTACCTAAATCATCTTTCCCAATTTTCTCAGTATCTATTATGAGGAACCTTAAAAAATTCCTAGTATTTAACATCAGCTGCCTTTTATCTCTCCTCGGTATAGGTTAGGCTGCTGTTATGAGGAGGCTAGACAAGTTTGTTACAATTTGGTCTTGACATGTCTGCAGAGAAGCAGACAGGTAGGTTAACAAAAGGACCTAAGTGCCACCTAATTGTCATTTCAGATACCTGAGATTTGTATCATACAAACTCATAGCTTCTAATAACTTAAATTCCCTGGATTTTATGTTTCTTGTAAGATGTGTGTATTTTCCCAAATACAGTCTGCACCCCAGTAAGATTTAGCTCCTAAATCCCAGCAGGATTAAGAGTCTCTAACTGAAGCTTTGTGGAAAATAAATGAAGATTTAATGGCAGAGAAATGAAGAAGAAGAAATTACGTCATTTATCCAGGACAGACATTAGAGTTCAGGTTGCTGTTCAGAACAGTTTCTATATGTTTCATTAGAATGTCACTGGATGAAAAAACCCAAAACAGATGGATAATAGGCTGAATTTAAATTTTTCTTTCCAAACTACCCTTTTAACAGAGGAATTGTGTTCATTGCAGTGTAATGATGCAGTTTGTTGTGATTAGTCACAAAAACGTTAGGAATTAGAGAGGCATTAATTGTAAACTGTAATTGTTGGGGGTTTTTGTCCCCTGAGGTATTGTATCTGCTAAGCACAAATCGCACAAAACCACCAACAAACAAATCCTAACTTCACTGGAGCGTTTTATCACCTCTCCCTTTAATTCTTTACTTTTGTGTCCTTTTAGAAGAAAGATATCTTGCTTGTAAAAACATGAGTGAAAAAAGTATAATCTTTTGAAGTGGAAGTTTCTGGTTGAGTTTAAACATTAGCCTTTCATTTAAAGATCTCAACTACTGAGCAACCAATTTGCATCAGTCCCGTGAGAACTCTTTACATTAAGTTTTGTCATATATCGTTGAGAAGATTAAAGACTTTTTTGGAGCTCAAAAAGAAAAGATTTTATTGGATGAAAAATAGGACACAGTTCTTTTCATTATTTTCTTCCTGATGAAAATTATTCTAAACCCATTTGTACACAGAAACATGCATACATGCATGTATCCATCTCAGTATCATCTATCTCTAGCATCTATCTGTATCTTTACCTATATGCATACGCAGTCAAGGCAAGGTGAACAGACATTTCAGATATGGATGAAGGTTTCAGGGTTGTAGCCTTTTCATTAGCACTAGCAGGTATATGACAGATTTCTGTGTCCCTCATGTTGTAGTTGTAGGGTTACAGCATGCTTTCCAGCATCTACATTGTCACATAAAAGCTCGCCATGGCACTCACACAATGCCCAATCTTATCAGGACACAAGGAAAGAAAAGCTGTAGTACAACTTTTGAACCTGATAAAGCTGAGGTTAGGCTACCTAAGACAGGATATTAAGAAAACAAAGATACAGAAAAAAAGTGATATTTAAGCAGGGCTGTTCTGCTAATGAAATAAGAATTAAAACTAAGTGAAGATGATGGTAGTCTTTGGTGATGTATTTTGATGCTGCTCCAGTACATCATTTTGATACACCTTATCTCCTGTACTGGTGATCATGAGGCAAATGTGCTGGCAAGCGGTAAACTTGGCGTCTTTACCACTGAGATGATATTATGGTTGTTTTGTTTTAGATATTTGAATAGTAAGATCTTCTCAGAGGAGCTTTGCAAGCACTGCAGCATTCCAGCCTCGAAACAGGCATGCCCATATTCCCCAGCTGAAGACAACGGCAGTAAGAAAGAAGCCACCTACTACTGACCTCAATGGCAAGTAACAGCAGAGACAGCAGTGGACATAGAATTTTTAGCACTAATCTTTCTCCCATTTCCTCCACAAGCTGTATCGGCGTGGGTATCTTGTCCTGTCAGGCAGATTTCAGATAAGATTTAGGAAAAGGAGGTTAAATCCCACATTGCTAATAAGCAACAACTAGCAGGCTAGCGTAAATATAAATGTATTAGAAGTCCAAGGCATGTGCCACACCTTAGGGGAAAGCATCCAATACTAATGCTAAGTATATAATACACGAGTACCTTCTGTGACTGAGAGTCTTCCATTAGAAATGCTCCTTCTAGAAGAGCTTCTTAAAATATCATCAAAGAATAGTTCAATACTGTTCAGAAAACTGGAGCATGCTGTAGCCTCTACAGATATGCTGAACCCTATTGCACAGAAATTCCTCTTCTTTGAAGTAAATAAATTCTTTCTTTTTGTATGTCTGATGAATATTTTATTTTAAAAAGCAAATAAAAAGTGACATAGAAATATGCATTATATATTTCCCTCACAAAATGATGCTGAAAGAACACAAAAATCCAGAGGCCAAAGTAAAGATTATGTTTGCATTGTTACTGAGGTTTGAATGAAATGACTTTCTTTGAAATCTGTGTATTTTCTTGTGAAAGCCTTACATTGCATGATTTCAATAGCAGAAAGTGCTTAAAAGAAGTTATCAAGACAGGAGAACTAAGCTCCATATCTTTCACAGGCTATGTGTTCCTGTGCAAACCACTTCACTCATTTTTATTTTCAAAGACAGTAGATGTGTTCTTTATTCTCCAGTCAACCAGCTTGAAGTGCCAGTCTCAGCCCTGAATTTAGGTAATCTTATCTAACCTCTCCCTTGCCTATAAAGAATATAGCAAATGTTTAGCATTTCTGAAAAAAATCAGGGTATCTAGCTGCTGATATATGTGCAATTTATTTAGTAATTTCCACATGTCATTTTGTATCTTAGATGCACATACAGAAATGAAGATACTAAAAGCTTGTCATACCTGTATTTTTGGAAGAAAAGTTTTGAAGACAGGAACCTTGGAGAACATCAGGAACTGCATTCATGGTCACAATGAAGAAAGAAGCGGAATTTTTACTTAGCACCACTTAGCTATAAATTATGCCTGAATCAGTTGATTGTTTCAAACATAAATATTATAGAGATGCTGTATCACATATATTCACTTTTTATAGAGAATGAGACAGGAATTCTTAGAAGAAAACCCACTAAGCCCTTGCAAAACTCTAATGCATAAGAGTAGGGTGAGAAAAGTAACACAATAGCTCTTAAACTTCAAGACTTGCAACAGCATAAATACTAGTACTCTTTTTGCAGAGTTTACGCAGATTTTCACACACACTTAAAGAAAATTGAAATATCTTCCCTATATATGAAACTGTCAGTAAACCGCAGAATTTCGTGTTCATGACATGATGGTCTCTCACCTGAGCTAAATGAGTAACTGTGCGAATCAACAGTAATCAATAGAATCAACATCACATGAGAGAAATGGCCAATAAAGGGCCACACAATCTACTTTCTAAAAATGTTTGTTTTGGTTTCTTCCTTTGTTTTGCTATGAGAAGGCTTCTTCTATGCATCTGGCTATATGCATCCATGGAATATGGACTGGACTGGTGAGAGATTGTATTTTTGACTCTGGAGAGAATCTGGGCAATTTCTGCTTCTCTGAATTTGCACTTGAGTCACCTGTGCTGTGGTGCAAACTTGATATCCTGGTAACAGCTCATAGAGAAAAGAAATTCAAGTGAAAGTTAAATATTTTCATTTGTGGGCTAGATTAATGGGAAAGTTGAGATCTGCCTGCTGAGAGGAAAATCTAATTTTATATTCACCCAACCCATGACCTGATGTAACTGCTTCTTAAACAAACCCCAGTGCAACTTAGAGCAACCTAGTGTCCAAAGTCGAACTGGTATCCAGAGCATATGGTACCAGTCAGTGATAAACAGAGTGTAAACACATTATCATGTCATCCTCTTAATTTCTCTCCTGCTCCAGTTCTTTGTCAGATATTAATAATTTTGTTTGTACAAAAAAACCTGTCTGAGCTCTAAGCTACTTTTTTTTGCCAGACCTCAAGTTCTTAATCCCTTCTGAGGAGGGATATAAGGACAGTATTCCCATTACAGGAATGGTTGAAAAAGTTGTTTCTCATTAAAAGTATCTAATTTTATCCTTTAGCATCCTCAAAAATGTCTGACTCATTTTCCAGAAACATTTGATTAATGAAAGAGATCAAGCATAGGAAATACCAGCCTCAATGATTAAACTTCAAGCTATTGAGAATAGACTCATATTGATACAGAATCTTATTTCAACCTTAAGTCTTGCCATATGCTCTATTTTAAGCTCACAATTAAAATTACCTTTCTGATGTGTTTCATTCACTCCGAAAAGCTTGGAATTCCACAAGAGTAGTGTTCAGCTCAGTTAAGTCTGACTCTAAAACTTCTTTTCATTTGAAAATATTTAATATAATGGGAAATATTTTGCATCATTTGGGAGCAATGAGAAGGAACTTGCATGTGTCAATTTCATGGATGGCAGGCGTGGGTATAGCCAGAGTTCAAATTATCTCTGCAAATATACATCTGGAATTCAAATAACCATGGACTTAAAAATGGATTGTTAGCATTGTTAGCCTTCTTTCAGCAGCATAAGCTGCAGTAAGATTCTTCAAAGGAATACTCTTAATCTACTTTAATGCATTACCCTGAACCAGGTAAGACTCCATAGCCACAGAGTTGAAGGGCAAATTAATTGTTTGTTGTAAAATCTGCAGTTGGAACATGATATTCATGATTTGTTTTAGTTGTATCCCAAGGCACCACTGGAGTATGGAGTAACATATGGTCATTTCTGTATGCTTACAAGAAAAGCCATTTTTCAAATAAACAGCTATTAGCAAAACAATAGGGGCTTCTAATCTCATTAATCCTCTAAAAGATTGCTGGGACTGGATAGGAGTGTATAAAGCTCATGCTGGCCCCTGTCTCCATTTTATTACAATAACAGAAAGCTGTTGTCCCTGCTTCATATTCCCTACCCCCCTTTCCTCCCATGGTGGATGCTATGAGTGTAGTAAAAATATGAAGTGAGGTCAGTGGTTGCTGTCCCTCCATAAGTGCTGCAGGCTGCAGCTATGTCTATTTCATCCTTATGTTTGGATCCCAAATGACTTGTGACTTTCTAGGGAGAAAATCCCTCACAGGAATCAAGTACCCAGGGATGTAGGTATGTGTATAAACTAAAATATACATTGATTGGAGAGAGAGTGTTATGGAATAATGAGCAGCTGATGATTACAAATGCACAGGGTGCTGAAAGCACTCTGTTTCTGCTTTTTGCATGTCTTCTGTTCCTGTTTTGCTTTACTGACTCCCTGACTCTAGTGAAGCATGTTTGAATCAAGCAAAGGGAGAGACAGAGACGTTCTATGCAGTGCAGAGACACCCACTGGTATATTTAAGTAAAAAATTACCCTGCTTCAAAATGTGTAAGACAGCCATCTTAACTTCTGGCAACGAAATCAGAAACTGAAATTACTGAATATTAGGGAGGAACATCCTTCAGAGAGTACTGTAAGTGTGCAATGCACAGTGGCAGTATATAGCAGCCTGTGCTGTACATCAGAGGGGACACGCCAAGCAGGCCAGCACTTCTTCAGCAAATCATCCTAGAGCTGACTTTGTGTTTTAGAGCTTCTAGCAGCAAAATGCAGCCTGAGGCAACTGAATGCCATTCAGAGCAGTCGTAAGATTGCTCTAAATCCTGGCAAGGGCTGAAACAGTTTTAATTGTCCTCACCATAAGAAAGCAATTAAGGTGTCTAAAAACTGACGTTCATGTGAGGTCTGTGCCAGAGATTCAAAGCTCACTAATACTTCAAATGCCTTCTGTTTCATGACTACATACTGTGCCAATATGCATAATCTAACCTGCTTACCTTAATATGTTGTTCAGTCTTTATTTCCCATTTTTTTCTGCACATTTGCTACCACCCAATTTTCTCCCTGGCTTGTAATCTCTGTCCCTGCTGCTTTGAGAGTACATCAATGATGACAGCTCTTCTCTTCTGAATGTTTGTGTACACATACAATGGTCAGTATTGGATTAAGACACAGGAATTAATGACACAAGTCTAAATCTCCAACTCCAGAATGATTAAATGAAAATCTATTGGGTTGGGGTTTTTTATGAACTATCTCTTTTATCCTTGAACAACAAGCTTCTGATCCATATGGTTGTGAGAGTATGAGCTCACTGAACTTGACATAACCGTATTTGGTGCAATCAGCAAATAGTAGAGCCGTAAAGTCAGTGCCGTCTTGCGTTTTAGAGTTCAAATCCTTTCAGACGTGTGAGAACTACCCAAGATGACAGCTATAAGTGAAGTAGTCTTCACCTCCTTACTTCAAGTGGCTGGAAAAAAAAGGAACTTTAGATGTCTCCCTACTGCAGAAACCTGATTTTTCATAAGGGGGAAAATATATGTTGCTTTGGTATTACTCTCACCATAAGGATTGATAATGAAGGAACAAAGGGCCTCAGGCAGAGGGCGTTGGACTAGCTAAAGTTTTTCACTCTGGTCGTTATTGTCATGCAGGTGGCGCAACCTAGTCAAGTTATTTCTGCTGAGTCTGCTAGTAACTGCGTCTCATCTGTCGCTCTCTGTAAATATAAAATGTCATGGTTGCAGCCCCTGCTACCATAAAAAATTGCGTTTCATATACAGGGTGAACTCATGTCTCAAAATTTTGCAGGTTCCATGTTCCAACCCTCATGAGTCCTTCCTGCAGCAGTCGTCACTAATTTGGCAGCTCATGACTCTTCAGTGGATCATGCCTCCACTTCTCTGGACCTGCTCACTTTCTACAAAAGGGTATGCAGCAAGCCCCATATTTGTCTTTTTTCTTCCCATCCGGGAATTTTGATTTCTGCAATTTATAATGTGGAAAATACCATAAGACTTGGGCTTAAGGGACAAGTAGAGGCTTTAAAAATAAATATCTAGTCTTCGTGGCAACGAAAAAGAATTAATAAATATAGTCCTACATAGAAGATGCAAAGCTCGGAAAATAAATTGAAGCTGAAGACAAATCGTGTCATTTCACAATCATTATCCTAGTTTGTGAGGAGGGTATTAACTGAAAGTTTGAACCTGGCCTTGCCGAGCACATCCCTCGAGGGTCCCGAGCATCACGACTCTTGCCCAGCTGTACTCTTGAGGTCTATCCCGTCTCCCGCCTCTTTTTTGATGCGGTCCGCGTATGCCGGCGCAGTTGAGAGCCACGCTCGGGGTCAGGGGCAGCAGCTTAACTCGGGCTTCACCCGCCCTTTGGGCACGTGCAGCGCGCACGCCTGTGCCCGTGCGGCTGTGCCTGTGTCAGTCCGTGCCTGTGTCCGTGTGTCTGTGACTGTATGTGAGTGTGTCTCTGTGAAAGCAGCAGCCGGTGCAGCACAAGCTCCCTGGACAGCGCGGGATGCTGTTCCACCTGCAGTCATGCGTCACCGCCCGCGGGACGGGCGCGGACGGAGGGATGCAGAGCCCCCTTCGCCGCCAGCCCTGCTCACCTTCGCCCCTCCCGCTCTGCAGAGGCCCCTCTCATCCCGCCCCCCGCACACCGCAGCCAGGGCTGCCGGCCGGTGCGCGCCTCCGCCGCACGGCACTCCTCACTCCGCTTTCACCACAGTGCTTCTGTCACGGCTCTCCTCCCGCGCCTCGGGAGCAGGGGACACGAGCACCTATTCCCGCTGGCTCGCCCGCTCGCTCCCCCGCTCTGCCTCACCACCCCGCTCACGCGCGCTCCCGCTCGCTCGCGCGCGCACGAGTGACATCACCCCCGTCCAATCAGCCGCCGCCGCTCCCCGCGCCCCGCTCGGCCCCGCTCGGCC
>VWPU01012924.1:0-100908 GCA_013398955.1 Callaeas wilsoni | reverse complement strand
AGCGGCGAGTGCGCGGAGCGGGGCGCCCGGCCCGCCCCGCCGACCCGCTCCTCCATGCGGGCGGCGAGCGGGACTGAGGCGCGGGGCGCCGGGGGCAGCACGCAGCGGTGCTGAGGCCGCGACCGGGAGAGACGATGGCCAAATGGCTGAACAAGTACTTCAGCCTGGGCAATAGCAAGACCAAGAGCCCTCCGCAGCCCCCGCGGCCCGACTACCGGGAGAAGCGCAACGGTGCCGGCAGCGCGCCCCGCCCCGAGGGGCCGCCGCACCTCCACCTCCATCACCACACCTCTCCCGGCTTTTCGCGCCGCCGTCTGCGCGACGACACCAGCGACCTGCTCCGCGCCTACCGCGCCCAGAAGGACCGCGACTTCGAGGACCCCTACAGCGGGCCTGGCTCGTCCCTGCGCAAGCTGCGCGCCATGTGCCGCCCGGACTACTCGGCGCCCGAGGACCTGGGCGAGGCAGCCCTCAAGGCTTCCTCCTCCTCCTCCTCCTCGTCGTGCTGCGCCACGCCTCCCACCACCGGCTCTCCGCACCTCTTCCGCAGCCACAGCGAGCGCCGCCCGGCGACGCCACCCGACGTGAAGTACATCTCCCCCAAGCACCGTCTGATCAAGGTGGAGAGCGGCGGTGGAGGTAGCGACGGCGCGGGCAAGAAGCTCAACAAGGGCTCCAAGCAGCCGACGATTGCTGCCCCCTCTGCCATGAAAGATAAAGTAAGTGTTGTGCTCCTGTTCCCGCCCCTCTAGGCCAGGCCGTAGGGCTGGGGCTACATCAGCCCCTGGAGGATTTTTGGCGAGGGGACCAGCTACTGTACGTCTGGAGTTGCCGCTCTTCTCAGCCGTCCTTCGTTGGGTGGCCTGGCCCTTTTTAATATCTCAGGGCATGCAGGGCATGTGCAGGAGTAGCACGTGAGGTGATGGTGCCCTGTCCTTTTGGCTTTCAAGCTCACCTTCCTTATGATGAGGCAGGTTCACAGGTGTGTCTAGCCCTGCTTCGAGGCACAGTGCACTGTCAACCTCATGATGAGTACCAGGACTCTTGCTATGCTCCTGCAGAACAGAGGATGCTTGGGGAGAGGTAGAGGCCCTTGAAAAGCCTTGTGCTTGTGACCCTAAGTTGAGGCCTCAGCCCCACTGCATGTGGTATGGGGCAGTCATATATAAAAAAATAAACGGCTTTTGTCATTTGTCTGTAAGTAAACTTTTTTTGCCTCCTATTTCAGTGTCAAAGGTGAGGTGGTTCAAAGTCCTGCGTTACCACAGCATGGCAACTTTCATGATACTGTGTTTCCAACTGCCATGTAGCTGAAGCAAACGCCATAGATACTTGCCCACTTGCAATGTTATCCTGTCTTTTATTGGTCGTTCTCTTCAAATTTTAACAAAATATTCTAGACACGACACTGGAAAGTGCTGGACTTGGGAACTCAAGTCAGAGAAGGAATAGTGTTAAATGTTTTTTAAGCACAGCACATCCTCCCAGCTGCGTTGGTCTTCTGAGTATAATACAGTTTTTCTCGTATATTGGAAATAAATGTTTCTCTATTTTGTTAATTGGCATTTTCAACTCTAGGATAATAGTCACATCACAGGAATTTCAAATATGTGCTGAATGTTATCAGTCTAAATGATCTGTGTGTACACGTTTAAATATGTAACATGATTGCATTGCCACACTTCCATGACAACTTGAAAAATTATATCTGGTCAGGTGGAATTCCAAAGGAATCTGATTGTGACAGTGATGATATAGGGTGAAAAGTCTAGGATTTATTCTGTTGTCTTAGTAGGTGTTCCTGACTGGAAGCAGCTTCTTTTGTGGAAGTGATTGATTAAAGTTAGCATCTCTCTATGTTTTACAGTATATGTTACAATCTATTCAGTCTTCTTTAAATTTCCTACATTGATACCAGGTATCTTCTCTTAGGGAACACCTTTCAGCAAAAACAACTGCTTGGGGCAAAATATATCTTTCTTTTTCTCTTTTTAAAATCATTGTTCAATTTTAGACTCTACCGAAGCAATTTTCAAATCAGAAAATACGTATTTGTTGCTAGGTAACCTGCTGCTTTGTAATGGTCATAAATCTGTATGCTGCTCCCAAGCCCTTGTCGCAGGTTCTGAAACTTGGAGGCAAAAATTCTCAGTCATGTTAGTTTTGGTTTGTTGTTGGTTTTTTGGTTTTTTTTTTTCAATTATTGAGAGAGAGAAATATATGTGAAAGCAGGAAATCTGAATATGTCTGAGAAATGAAATCGTCACTGTGCCTCAAAAAGCCAGCTGTGCCTGCCTGCAACAGCATTTGGATGTGAGAGGCAACATAGCTTGCCTTTTGTTCAATTGTGTTATTTTATCCCAGCAATGGATGTGAAAGCTCTCTTGTTTCATAGCCCTGAAATTTAGTGTTTGACAGGCAGACTTGTTAAGCAGAGGTCATAGTGGGCAGGCAGGGAACTGCTTCTCTTCTACACCTGTGATTCACTGAGGAAGTAAAATAAGGAAATTAGTTAACCAAGTGAGTGTCTGTAGTTCAGTAGCAAACAAAGCAAGTGAAAGTAAACTTCTCTAAGAAAGATATAATAAGGAAGACAGTAAAGATGGAATAAAACCCCCCCAAAGCCAGAGGTCTGCTGTTCAGAAGAATTCACAGACATGCTTAAAACATTTTAAAAAATCTGTGTGTAACATAGCATAAGCTAGTAAACACTTTAGGAATGAAAAAAAATAACTAAGTGCCATATAGTTCTGTCTTCATAGAAGTATGTTAGTGTTTAATGATCCAATAATGTCTGCTAAATATTTGTGCTTCAGTCCAGCATCTCTGTTTCAGTATTGTTTTGGGGTTTTTTTTTCTGATTTCATTTACTAGGATAGAATGCTGTTTTCCTTTATGTGTTGATGGAGAAATGAGAAGTAGGGGTTTCAACAAATTCAGTGAGCAGTTTTATATCTTCTGTGGTTTGTCTTGAGTAAAGAGTTGGCTGAAAAGCTCGATTGTGTGTCATACTTGAAAGAGTTACTGGAATGGGAAGGAGATTCAGGAAGGTGCTTGTTTGGTGTGTTTACTTATAAAGGGCAAGTGGCAAAGTACGGATAGTGGCAGATTGGTTAGCTGAAATTCCCAGAGGACAAGAAAATTTGTAAACTAGCTGATTCAGGGAATAAAGGGGATGGAGATTTAAAGCAGTGGCAGACATGATTATATTTTGCAAGATTTTAGACAAAGGCTGGTAAAGTAACCAGAGAAATGTAATGTATCTGGGATTCAGGAAGTTTTGATGTGTAGCAGTAGAAATACCAACTAAAGCTGAAGCAGACAAACCCAAATTGCCATGCACCTTGTAACAGTGAGGTGACTAACCTCTACAACAGATGCCCAATGAGAGTCATCATTTCTAAATGTCTTTGAATTCAAATTGTCGGGTGGAATTTTTTTTTTTTTCATTATTTAGGTAATACAATTAGGTGGGTTTGGGCACTTTAACAGTGATGTTTACCTTCAGACAAGGGAGAGCAGACTCTGTCAGAATTCATGACTAAAGCAGTTCAGGTCCTCCAGTATGGTGGATAAATTATTGGCTTCCATCTTGTGCTGGCTTGCGAGAGCTTAACTTATTTGCTTGCCACAGAGGAGCTAGGGAGTGTGGGCAAGTTGAAACAACATGTGGTTGTATTCTGGATCAATCTGGCATCTCCTGTATTTGTGCAAGAATAAACGCAAGACTTCATTTAAGACCAACCCAATAGGCAAACCACTTGTGAAATGGAGATCAAAAGAAATAAGTTGAAGTCTTCCTGAGTGATTGTTCTCTATCTGGCATTGTGGCCTGTGTAAATCCATGAAGTAATAACTGAGGGAGAGGTGTCTGTGTGAAAGGATACTTCATATATGTTTTCACCTATTACTTATTTGAACCTACCCATTTCTCTGCCTGGTTTTGCAGCTGAAGAACCTGGGATACTTTTCAAAGACAAGCTGTATCATACTTCATTGCAGGAAGTTCTTAAGATTTAAAAGCTGGGTTCATAGCATATTGTCCTTTAAAAGACATTTATTTCATGATAAGCAGCATTTTGCACTATCTCTGTTCGTTGGAGACAGAACAATGCAACAGTTCTGTATATCAAGTGAAGAAGACACTGCAAGTTGCAAGATCCATTTGCATAGGTGTTAAAGAAATTTTTGACACTAATCTCTCTTCTCCATTAGATAGATTTGTTGGCATAAGTCGGTTATGATATCTGGTAGTGCCTCAAGACAGGGACTCTGAACAAATAAATCCCTAGGCAGTTACACACTTACAATCCAAACTCCCTATCCCTCACATAACAGTCTGGACAAACAGCAACATTAGGGTCTGGGGTCTTCTTACTTCTGGTTTGCTGTTTTGTCACCAACTGGTTGCTGTGTGTTCAGTTGGTTCTGCAGTCCATGTTGTAATATGGTTGTTGCTGTCTGTAAGCTGTGATCTATTGTTTTTTAAGTAATATTTTAAGTGCTAGCTTTGTCTGGTTGAATTATTATTAATGTACATATTGTTAGCTCCAGATTGTACTATAATCTCTGTTTGACTTACACACCATAGCCTTATATCTCAAATAAAGTTCAACCTACAGCTTAACAATTCTAGCTACTTTTGTCAAGCAAGCACTTGGCTACTTTCAAATAGTACAAAACAAGACAGGACATATCTGATGCAGTAGAGAATAACTTAATTCTGCACAATCAAAGTGGATCTAGTACAAAATCATGTGAATGTTGTGTGGCAGCAGCAATCAAGCAGGCAGCTGTTCAACCAACCAGGGAGAGCTGCTGACTTGATGAACTTTGTACATCAAACACTATCTATGTGTGAGAAACAAGTACCTTTGCACTAGACTAGCACAGTAGTCTAGCTTTTCGAACTTCTGACATCTTGCATAAAAGTGATTAGACTCCATATAACATTATTAATATCTTTATATAATTAAAATACTGTTTTAGAGTTGAGCAGATGCTTGTCTTATATCTGTATATGGAAGGTCTATGTTTTATTTGATCTTTAAACTGAGTGCAAGTCATGTGCATTTAACAGAATCTTGCAGCTGGTATTTCAGGGTGCACTGAGAAAACACTTGAAAGATATCTAAGCAGTGTTGGGGTTATTTATATCAGAGAATATTGTTTCTAGAGATCCTAAACTACAAATGTACCTCCATGTTTAATCCATTGCAGCGGAGTGTCAGGCTGCCTCTCCGTACAGTTTGTTCTACTCTAAAACAGTTTTCCTCTCTGCATGTGGTTCCTATTGGTATATGGTTCTGTCTTTGAGTAAAAGAAGAAAAAAGTACTCATGGCTGCTGGTCTTGTATGAATTGCTTGGGCAAGGCCACACATAACAGCAGCAAGTTATAATTTTTCTGTGTATCTATGTTGTTATAGATACTTGCATTTTTAGCTGCAGCTGTAATGCAGCTAGAACTGCAATTTTTTCACATATGTCAATCTCATGATTAAGGGACTACAGCAGTCTTGTGAACAGGAGGATATTCAGATGTGACCTGAGCCTTTAGTGTCTTGGTGACTTCAGGGCTTTTTGCAATGGTGTGGTGGGCTGTTCAGTTACAAGTATGCCTGGTATCTGCACTGTATGCACATCTTGGAACACTCTCAGCTTTGGAAGCTGTCCAAATTGTCAGACTTTGGGGCACAGAGAGATCCAAGCAGAGAGAGACTATCAGGAAGGAGTGTGAAGCAGTTGGAAGATGTGGAGATTTAAGGGTGGAGTGGTAGACTTCTGGAAGAGTGTATCATGTGTATACCTTTGCAGTAAGCATCTCAACCCCATTGTAAGAAAGTACCTCAGCTACTGTGTTCAAACAAGGGGATGGACTTGCTGTTCTGAACTAAGATATGCTTACTGAACTGTTTAGTGGCAGAGTGTAACTGAGCGCCTTTCGTGTGGCCTGATTCTGTAAAAAGGCTAATACCTAAGTGCGAATGACCGTAAGGGAATGTGGCAAGGTAGTGTGCCTTTGTCCAGTTTCCACCTCTTTCCATGCAAGTTGTGTATCTAATCTCTATGACTCGCTTCCCCTTGGCCCCCAGTGCGCAAGAGCATTACAGCATCACTCTTTCAGCTGTAGATTGCTATGCCACATAAGAACACTCTGGAGGATTCCTCGTAAAAGTTAAATTTTCATCTGTGAACAAGCAGTAGCTTACCAATAGTGTTACAAGAACAAATAATATTAATAGCAGCAGTGAGCTATGTCCCTGTAATTACACTTTTGTCATTGTGTTTTTATGTTAATGTATTCAGAATGATAAAACCACTAAGGGTAGGAGACAAGGAGAAAATATATTGTTTACATTGTTTAACCTCAAAAGGTAGTAACAATCTGTATATGGCTAAATGTTGGGTAAGGCTAAATTGGATTGTGAAACAAAAAAACTTACCTAAAAATGAATGCAGTGTTGAGGTTTTTATGGACAGGTGAAAAGAATCAAAATGCCAACAGTAAGTTTATATCCTAAGAGGTTCTGAGTTTAAATAAAAGCAAAAACTGTGTGGTGGATACCATGTATTGCCTGGGAAAGGATTTTTCTAATTTATTGAACTGAGTCCAGAGCAGTCCATCAGCGTAGCACTTATATGTCTTCCATCTTCATAGGAACCAAAATATCCATGAATGGATTCCAAATGCCTAATCACATCCTCTGGTCTATGTGTCTTATATCTCTCTGGTGTACACATCTGTCTGATGTCAAACTTACTACAGTAGTCTACAAGTTTATTTAAGTGAATTTAGGTTGTCTTGTTACATACGTTGAAATTATTTGTAAAGTTCTGAAATCTACATTATATGTATGTACAAACATGTTCATAGACAAAATATGATAAATATATAATACATAGTTACCGTTATTTTTTGTTATTTCATATACATAAATGTATGTATTGCCGAGAAAGAGGTTGTGGACATTCTGTCTCTGGAGACTTTCAAAACTTGTGTCGGCAAGATCCTGGATGACTTGGTCTAGCTTCGATATTGCCCCTGCTTTGAGCAGAAGAGTGGTTTAATTCACAGAACCACAGAAAATGCTGAGCTGGAAGAGACCCACAAGGATCATTGAGCCCAACTCCTGGCCCAGTACAGCACCATCTCCAAGAGTCACACCATGTGCCTTAGAGCATTGTCCAAATGCTTCTTGAGCTCTGCCAGGCTTGGTGCTGTGACCACTGCCCAACCACCTTCTGGGTGAAGAACCTTTTTCTGATATCCAACCTAAACCTTCCCTGACACAAGTTCCTGCAGGTCCTCAGAGATCTCATGGATCCTAAGTGTTCATGTAAATGATGTTGAAAAACTGCTGTGAAGTGTGAGTGTCGGCAACAGACCTACATTGTGTGAAAATAGCACATTTCAATAAAGACAGTTGTGCAGGATCTTGCTCTGTCAAGCTGGAGTGCTTTTCCCCATTCTGTAGGTGAATTTGTGCAGTAAGTGAATGTGGAGTTAGTCTGATGATAGACTCTAATGCAGAAAAGTATTGCAGCTTCTGCAACAGCATGAAAGAATGAATAGGGATCTGTTCAAATCAAGTGCATGTGAGCACAGCTGGGCATGGCTGGTCAAGAGTGACCAGTGGGAGAGCCACTGTGGTACTGTGAGGACACTAAAACAGGGCTGAGTACTGGTGATGATCAGCAAGAAGGAATGAATTGTACTTGTTTCTGTAGATTGTCCTCTGAATTCTCACATAGGTACGTACAGGAGCTGGTTTAGGTAAGATTGCGTGTGAACACAGAAGTACCAAGACTCCAAGCCTATCTAAAACAGTACTACACGATTCTGCTACAACAGTGGGGCCACCATAAATGCAACTTTCTTACTACTGCATGATAGCACACATATTACCTGTAGGCTTTTCTTCAAAACTGTCCAGATGAGGAAAGAGGTCTGCATTACACTATTTTACATATCCAACTTTAGGTAAACTTACATGCCAACTCTTAGCATTAGGACTGTTGTAATGTATATATGGAAGTAAAACCTTCTATAGGCTGAATAAGGTTATGCAGTTTATTGTGATTCAAAGGGTATTCTAACTCTAAGTAAGAAATTAGGCACAGCAAGAACTGTATGAGAACTTATGTAAATATTTTAGCCTGATTAATGAGGAGAAAGGATCTAGAAAGGAAAAAGACAAAGCTGTGTTTTTCTTTTCAAACATTGAGTTTGCATGTAATCTAGTTTGCAGTCTGATCTTGTCGCCAGTTTACCATTGTATTTGCTTGGATTACTAAAGAAATGTCTGTTTTTACAAGATTCTTTGCTCCCCAGGCTCACTGACAATGGGACAGGAGAGATGTTTGTGTCTCTAAACACCTTTGTATATGTCCTTGCTCATGCTGAGCACTGCTCAGTGGCAATGAACATGGTTTAACTTTTCACTCCTATGCTGCCCTGTGTCAGCGTTGGGTGTATCTTTAACTAACAGTATGCTAGGCACTGTTTGGAAGTGGAGGAAATAATATGAGACCTAGCAGTTGAAACAGCATAATGGTGGATTCTCGAAAGAGATGGGAAAGGACTGTGGTGCAGATCTTCCTGGATAGGTCACTGTTTCTGTAAATGTTACTGTTAAACAGTCTATTTACAAGGAAACAGACATAAGGTGTGGTTTTGGAGTAGTTGTGCATTGTCCAGGGAGTGTGGAAAATTGTTTTGCAAAACATCTTCTGCTAATGACAGTACATGGAATATGATTTTTTTTCAAACTTTTTTTTTTAAACTTTATTTTCTAAAGGGAGCAATACCTGTTAATTGTTCCTTAATATATTAAGGAACCTGTCCTTCCTTCAATAAATCTTGGATGTACTGAAAAATCCTTGAAGGTGTATTTTCAAATTTAAAATACTTGAGTGGATGGGTCAAGGAAGCACTTGTTTCTTACTGAGGGGAAAGCAGGTACAACTGCATTTTTAAACTTTCAGCAGGAGCTGGAAGTGCCGCTTTGCCTGTCGTGTGAAGAGTGGTCTGCATTGCCTTATGTGAACTAGTGACACGTGGGGACTTCAATTACTGCCTGGGAATAGAGGACAGAAATGGAGGGGCAAGAACTGTAGTTTGTATCAGCTTGTGAGCAGTGCGGTTCTGTCCTTGTAAATGTGTGGACTTTAGAAACTGAAGAGCAATTCACCTTCATTGATCACTAAACCTTGTGTGTGGGGGAGTAGTTCTTCAAATCCTTAGTGTGAAATCCTTAGTTATTAAATACTTTTTTCCCCAGCACCTCACTATCAGTTCACAACTCTCTGAGAATTTAAGTACCACATTTCCCAATTTGTGTTTCAATTACCTTTTAGATAAGATCTGTCAGCCTCTGGAAGTCACCGCTATGAATGAGGCCTGTGATTCCTTCCAGGGGCAGAGCTAGTGCTGGTCTTTCCAATACCCAAATTTAGGACTAGAAGAAAAGGCTCTATACACACTTTATCTGTAGGGTAGTCCTCTACAATCATACCCTAAATTTCTGACTTGTTAGCAAGATATTAAAAGTCCTTGATTTATTTTTCCTGATACTTTCGGGAATCCAACCATGTACAGATCACTCTGTTAGCAAGTTTTCCAAGGCTGTGAAATTTATTTTGAATAAAAAGTGGTACTTAGGCTATGGGGAGGATTATCCAAGAGGTTCTTTAATTCAGTGCTTCATGGAAGAAAATTTAAGTGGAAGTCTTTATTAATATGGAAAACAAATCAAGACTAAACTTCACAGTCCTGCCGTATGCAGACTGATCTTTGTCCAGGCTTCAGCATCAGAGGTGTTTCTGATGTGTAGTTGCCTGACTATTACATGAAAATATAATTTTTCAGGAAACATCTGCTTAGGGCATGTTTGCAATGTGAAACCTGGAGGTTGCTTGGGGCAAAGAGAGGAATTTGGCATTTGTCAAAAATATCAAGTGATTGTTGTAAAAAAACCCCAAACATACCCCAACAAAAAACCCCCAACCAATACAATGCAACAGCAACCAAACAATTAACAACACAACTCTCTCCAGGTAATATTGTTAATCATTGTTGGCCACTGTGATGATTAGATGGATAGAGCACGTCTCATATGAGGAAAGGCTGAGAGAACTGGGATTGTTCAGCCTGGAGAAGAGAAGGCTTTGGGGTCATCTAAATGGAGGCTTCCAGTACCTGAAGGGAGCCTGCAAGAAGTCTGGACGGGGACTTTTTATAAGGGATTATAGTGACAGGGCACGGGGAAATGGCTTCAAAATGAGAGTAGATTTACATTAGATTTTAAGAAGTAGTTCTTTACTGTGTAGGTGGTGAAGCACTGGCACACATTGCCCACAGAAGCTGTGGATGCTCCATCTCTGGAAGTGTTCCAGGCCAGGTTGGATGGGGCTCTGAGCAACTCGGTCTGTCTAAAGGTGTCCCTGTCCGTAGCAGAGAGGTTAGAACGAGATGATCTTTAAGGTCCTTTCCAACCCAGGCCATTCTATGATGATATAGAGTGACTTCTGCTGTAGCTAGAGACGGGTCTTTTATGAATACAAATTCTCAGAGAGCATTAAGAAGTTTCATTACATTGTGTTAAATGTGTTAACTGTGATGTTCTCAGAAACATATTCACCGTTTCTAAGTGCCCTTGCCTTCTGTATCTCTGTTGACAGACACATGCTCTCATCTGTGATATTGGTAGACTTAACTGTGACTTACTAAAGTTTAGAGAGGAATATATGGTCTGCCTTTATACAGTTATTTAAGTATGTGCCTGCCCATGGCAAGGAGGTTGAAAATAGAGGATCTTTAAGGTCCCTTCCAACCCAAACAATTATATTATCTAAGTATTGATAATAAAATAATGTATATTATTTAATAATAATAAAAATCTTTTTTTAAAAACTCCCCTAATAAATTCCTCAAAGGCTTGGTGGGCAAGAGAGGTCTTTTAAATTTTTTGCTACGTGTTGTTTATTATAATTCCTCTTTGATTCTTTTAGCATAGTGTGTTCTTAATCACAATAGCCACTAAATTAGTGAAATAGCTCACAGTTCTGTGCTGATGTTGCTGTTTTAAAGATAGTTTGATCTTCTGCATTTCCTTTCAATTCAAAAAAGGGATTATCCCTATTTTTTCAGTGTGATGAGTTCTCATTTGTTTCCTTCTTTTTCATTCCCTTTAAAATTTTGGGTTTAGTCAGATAGAGATACCTGTGAAATTATGCATTTAGATGTGTTCTTTGGTTTCTTCCTGTGGCTGCGTATGCAAATCATACTTTTGTATATGCAAAGACCCATTTAAACTTGTATTTAATATGATAATATTTGTCAGACTGTTTTTTAAGACTGTAGAAGAACAAAGACTATGCATCAACAGTGAAGCTTGCAACTTAGTTAACGTATAATAGAGGGATAAACCAACAACAATCTCGACTTGTATTTAATTTTCTGAGGGGTGGAGTGATTATTTGGTTTTTGATCTTGTACCTGCTGATTAACTTTTTAGCTAGAGTTATGGTTTTTAATTTGTCAACTTGTCTGGTAACTGAGCTGTACTTTTTTCTTTGTCTTCTGACTTTTAACTGGCAACCTGCTAGGAAGAGCCCCTGCGAACATTCTCTAAATCCTTATTGACTTATTTTGATGACTGCACTTCTATTTATGTGTTAAAGTTTATTTTGCTTGATGTTACTGGTGCCTCAAAATGTTACTACTACTTCATGTACAAGAATAGAAAATAGTATCATATGTGTATGGGATGCCATAGAACAGGCTTGAATAGAGCAGGAGTCAGTATTTGTAGGAGCTCACAGTCCGCTCTCAGAATTTAGATCTTGCATTCTGTTAAGAGAGAAGCCACAGGTCTCTGACAAAAACCTTGACAAATGCAGCTGATTTAGACATTAATTTGGAATCTGAATGACTGCCTTCTGGGGATTCCTGATGGCCGTCTTTTCATTTTGACAGACAGGACCCGTGAGGAAGGTGGCTGGATTTGGCAGAGCAGGAAGCCAAATTAAATGTGTCCTGCTCCAAAGGTCGCACTCTCTGTATGAATGCTTACAATATTTGTATCCACTGTGTATGAGTGGTTACAGAGCTTCAACGTGTTGCAATTCCTCTGATTGTGTCCAGGGTAGATGTGGCAAGTACAGCATTAGATCCTGGGTAATCTAACTAGCTGATACTTTTAGGAGGGATGCATTGGTAGATGATGGATGCCATGCATTACCTTCTACGTCCTGTCCAGTGTTTGTCAGTCAGTAACGTGAAAGATCAGTTTGGAGACCAGTTGAACGAGTTTAGCCATTTGCCTTGGAAGTGCACTAAATCAAAGCTGTGGCAAGGACATGGCATACGGGCCCTAACCTGGGTTCTTCTGTGCTGGCCTTGGCCCCTGGACTGTAGAAAACAAATGGCTGACTGAGACCAGTTTGCTGGGCAGTGGTTGAAACATTGTTGGGAGAAATATAAACAAACAAAATGCACAGCAAATACCCCTTTCTGGAAAGCTAATGAGCTCTGGTGAACACAAGGGCACATTGATTATTCTATGGAAAGACCTTCTCCCACATGCCTGTGGGGAAGAGCTGACAGCATGGTGTTCTCACAGTGGGTCTTCCCCATGTGGCATTGAGGTGATCAAGATCATGATCTGCAGTAGCCCCGCTGCACATGCAAGGCATGTACCTGTGACATCTGTGAAGAGAACTTGTGTGTAAGATTGGCAAACTTTTTCTTTCTGGGGATAGCATGAAGGGGTATGAGGGCAGTGTATTAATACTGTCTGTCATGAAGCAAGTGTTTTGTTTATTCTGTGCATGACTAGAAAACTTATGTACTCAGAACCATCTATTTAATCAAAAGGTTTTGTCTTAACTTTATCTAACCAAGCACAGTGGCTTGGAAGGTGATCTCATTAAGGTAAAAGTAATATATGTGGAGATGGCAAAAAGACTTGCAGAGTAGGAACTCTTTTTCTGGTTGAGATCTCTGAAAACAGGAAAAATAATCCTCTGAAATAGGATTGTCAAAAGGAGTTCAGACATTTACAGTAAGTGTGTTATAATATAATTAGCAATCATACTCATTTGAGGTTTTCAAGCCTTGGGGTTTTTTGCAAGAAGTAGAAATACTTGAGACTTCCTGGAAGTGGAGAATTTTTACCTGTTAGCAAGTATAGAATAAGTAAAATTCTGGCACTAGCCAACTTCTACATCTAGGCTGAGAATTACTGAATTTTAGTATATATGGAAACAGTAGCAATCAGCTGGGAAGCCCTCTGACAGCTCAGTGTTGTAAATCCACTTGTAACAAGATGCACAGTTCCGGGAAAGGTGAAGCAGGCAGCTCTTTCTGCCTGACTGTGTGCTGAAAAGTGGGTTTGTGATTTGCTGTGGGAGAGTGTTGTTTAGGTTGGAGTTTTTTGGGTGGCTTTTTTGGAGTGTGGTCTTGTTTGACAGCATCTTTTATGTATAATTTTCCTCCTAGTATACTTTGGGCAAATGGAGAAGAGGAAACCTCAAATAGCTGTGCTAAGTCTGCTTTCTCTTTCGTGTTCCAGTGCAGTTATGCTAAGGATTGGCGGGTATTATGTGCCAACATTCACAAAGGAGAGCAGCACAGAGCACATGCTACCACCTAGCAGCTCTTGACAGGATCGGATCAGAAGACAACATAGATGGCATTTCAGCTGCATCACTTTTGGAAATAAAACTGCCCTTGTGACTAGGAGAAATTACTGCTGCATGATACACATTGTCGTCTTTGTCTCAAGTGTGTGCAGCTGCTGTCACTTGATTTGCTGCTCGGGCATGTGTTGCCAGACGGGGGGGAGGGGACTTATTCCCTTTGTGTTAACTGTTTTTCAAAATAATGAGGGAGTAATTTTGGATACCAAGTGAAAGAAAGAATTATGTTTTCCTCTCTCTGTGATCCATGTCAGTCTGGTGATTTCTGGTCAAAAAGAAGCTTCCAGTCACTTTAAACTCTGAATGGAGGAAAACACAAAAGAATATAATTAAAACATCAGTCTTGGTAGTCAAATAAGTAGTATAAAATTGCAATGTGCCAGTGTTACAGGGCCTGAGTAATAACTCTGAAGTGCGTTAGATGTTTTGTTTCCTAATCTTAAAGGAGATCTCTGCCTTTCCTAATAGAGTGTTCATTTATTCCGTGGCACTTGTGCAGGTGTTTGATCTGTGAATACTTGTGTGTCCTGTTTTTCTTCTCTGACTGGTGGGGTATGCTGACAGCAGGAGACAGAAGCAGATGCAGCTTCAGTCTCTTAGCTGGCAGCGTACTCCTGGTTCTTTGTTGAAAAGATTCAAACTGTTGGGATAGCACTGTGCTGTAAGTCTTACTGGTGCTGGTTTTAAAAATGTAAATTAACTCTGTTGAAAAATCCCTCATAAACAGAGTAAGCCTTCAGGGCAGAGCCCTTTAGGCTTGCCCTGCTTTTAGTGATGAGTTGGACAGGATGATCTCTTGTGGTTCTTTCCCACCTGAATAATCTTACGATTTTGTAGGGATTCTGATGCTAAAGCCTGTCTCTGCCTGCTTTGTTTGCTTCAGACTCTTTTGCCTGCTGTACATTACATCTCTGTGCTCTGCAATAATTCTCATATGAGGATTTTTGCCTTTGTCCCAGTCCCCTTGTCACATCCCAGAAACAAAGATTAGCTCTACCCTTTCAGTTAAAGGGAGGAGTGGTTGCTGTTACTTTGACTGATAAAAAAACCTATATGTGGGATCTACACAGCATATGATGATTTTGCAGTGGTCAGGAGAGCATAGTAATGTAAGGTCAAGTGTGAGATTTTCTAACCTTCAGATTTTTTAGTCTCCTAGTGGAGTATGAAAACATGTTCTGACAGATAATTTCCTTTTGTCTCAGTTCACAAAATATAAGTAAATATAAAGTTCCTTAGAGAGAAAGAATGGCAGAGATGCATTCAAGGATCTAAGTTTAGCCAAGAAGTTTGTTTTGTGTCTTGTGTTTTTCAGATGAGACCTAAAATTATGAGGCTTCTTATTAGTGCAGTGAAAAGAGTAGCCTTAGAATATTTATTTTGAAAGTCTCTAGCAGTATTTTCAGTTGTAGCTGATAAACCTTAGAAGCAGAGGAGATGCTGTATGTGCAAGAGAAAGTGTGCTTTTTCGCCCTGAATATTAGCAGACTTCTCTGATAAGATTTGCACTGGATTGAATTTGCTGACTGGTTGGCTTTTCTAATTTGTCCAACCCAATTATTCCATTGCCTGTGCTAGTCAGAAATCTTTTTGACATGGTGTCTGCCTTTATGAGGTTTCTGGTATGAATAGGAGCACGCTTCTATTTCAGTATCATTTAGTAACTGATCTGTGGCAATTGTGTATTTGTCCTCTGAACCAACACTGTGCTTTGAAGATGACATAGGATGCAGCTGTGTGAAGCTGTTTTTATTTGCTGATTGGATGTCATTGCCTTCTGCTCCGCACATCTGGCTGGAGACTTCAGTAACAGTTGCTTTCCTGTCTTTCAGGTATTGATAGCTGATGACTACTCAGATCCGTTTGATGCCAAAAGTGAGTTGAACAGAATGGGAAAAGGGGAGAATGCTGGCTATATGGAACCATACGAAGCCCAGAGAATAATGGCTGGTAAGAAAAGACAGTTGCATGTGTGAGCTCCAGTTGCATGGCAGTTCACATGTATATTATAGCTGCTACGAAACAGAAATGTCCTTTGGCATGGAAAACCATGCTTCTAAAGATGCTTAGGTAGGCAACAGCAAATGCCATGGAAGCGTTGCATTTTCCTGCATGTGCCTTTATACTTAAAAATACTGCTCTGTACCTTGCTTTTAAATATTGAAGTTTTGTACTGTCATGTGATAAGATGAAAAAAATAACGGCAGTGAGAGTTGGAGTGTATATTGCTCCTTTTGGGACTGTGAAGACTGTCGTCTGTGTATGTGGTACGGATGGCCAAAGCATGACATGGTGTTAACATCACTTAAAAACAGTTGATCAACTTGCTTATGGACTTTTTTCCTCAATCAGATTTGGACTTCTTGGTGTCGGAGGAGGGCTGCAGAGCTACATCTTTCTGTAGCTTCCTTCTTTCCTTCCTTGTTTCTCTGATTTTTTTTTTACCAGTAGTCAAAATGAGACACTATAGGATGCCTGTGAGCCTTTAATTGGTATTCTTGGTAGTGTCCTTCTTTTTCTGTCATGTAGAGAAGTGGTTAGTGGTGACGCTGTATGCCTTCGGACTATTTGAACCCCTTGTACTGGCATTACGCAACTCTATTTTCCAGGTATTTTCTTTATCAGGATCAATATCCTGCTTGTTGGCTGTGCAATCTGTAAAATGTTCTGAGGTATCGGGCCATACGTTTTTAATTTGTGACCATTTGACCAGTCAACACACATCTTTGTGCAGATCAATTGTACATTTCTTGGATTTGTACACAGGTCCTCTTTTTCTCATTTTGCAGTAAAAGTCACTCTTGTGCCCAGTTAAGTTGATTGTATGCTTTCCTTTTCTATTGGCAGCTCCTGTTTTGGGCCCTCAGGAAAGATTAATCAGTGGGGGAAGATGAGGCTGTTGGATGCAAAGATCCTTTTTTCATGCAAGTGTTCCTATTTTTCTTTTCTTAAAGCATTTCTGAGGAGAGACACAGGAAATGACATGGAAACAGTTCTTTGGAAGGTTTCAGTACCTTATAGGAGAGCTGGGAGCTTTTATTTCTCATTAGTGTAAATCTATTCATTGTAAGTTGAGGAATTTCTCATAAAATCAAATTAGTCCAAATAATTTCTTGCTCTTTATACAGCAGTGATGAGCATTTGTAATTTAAACTATTGAGTTTCAGTGCAGTGGCTTGTTTCTTCCTGCATTTAGGACTGGAGTTTATTCTCTCTCCTTTTCCAGATTAGCCATAACAAATGAGATATTTAGTGGGCAATAGTGGATGGCTTAGCTGCAGTAAGGGACAGTAGGTGTGTGAGCCATTGCAAGCACAAGATGCCCTTTTGCCTAATTGGTGCTTGGTGCAACTGATAAGCTGTTATATCTGCTCCATGTTATTATAAAGGAAACATGAAGAGCTCTCAAAGATGCTAAAGGCACTCTTGAAAATAGGGTTTGATTATACTGATAGAGCAAGTGTTCTGAATATGTATGTGACTGAGTTAGTAGAAGATGATTGATATACCTGTGAAGATGTTTAGTGTTTTGAGATCTGGGTATTTGGTTTCCAGTCATCTTGTCCTAATGTGGATAGAGAAGGTCTCCCCGTAACCCTCCATCAGGTTATGTTGACTGTATACAAGCATGTTGCACTATGTATGGGGATTTTTATTGCCCAGGTATTGCCTTTGCGCTTTACTTGATAAATAAAAATCCAAAGGCATCTTGTTGGGGAGGTTTTAAAGGTTCTGTTTATATTTACTGAGTGAGTTCTATTATGTATCTGCTGCTTCTGAAGAAGACATTTTGACTGAATTTTGACTTGCCTCAAAATATTTACTGCTTTTTTATGTTTGTTAGTTTTGTTGTCTAATGAATAGAAAAACATCAGATGGCTATCTGTTTAGCCTGACTAATCTGATTAAGTCCTTCTGATTGCATTTAACATGGCTTAATCCTAGAAAGAGGGGATTTGCATACCCCAGCAGAATGCATTGTAGGAGAGATAGAAAATAAAACAGCTCTTTATCAGTTTTCCATGTTTACTGGTGTACCCTAACTCTTGAACTCTGGGAACCTAGTGTAAGGGTAATTGAAATAGGACCCTAACACTTTTGTGCATGCTACATGCTCCTCGAGTTAGTCGAGGATTAGGCAAAAGCAGGTGTGTCCATATGAAATAAGACCCTATGATTTCAATATGAGAAAGTAAGCTTACATCTGAATAGAAATGCATGATGTCTGAAGTAAGTAATATTTTTATTCAGAGCTTATCCTTTCTTCCTAAAAGTTCTGTGGTCTTGCAGTTGTCAGGCAATTTGTTCTGAGCTGATGTTTAATTTAGAAGAAAAGGCAGTCCCTGAGTTGATTTATTTCAATTAATTATTGAATGGTCTATCTGGTCCTATGCTGTCTGTCATTAGAATTGGGTTCAGTCAGGCTTGAAGTTTCTTCTGCTGATAGTGCCCCCCAAAAATATTGTCTCCCCTGATCTGTGGTTGTGATGACTGGAAAAAAGAGCAACATTTATGACAAGGTTTGGAAAGACTTCTCAAAGAAAGACTTGACCTGAGGCTAAGGCAGAGTGTGTTGATAACAAATGCATATTGATAAGAAGCTATCATCTCTTGTCAGCCAAACACATCTGCTGTGGTATTGATATTTGTGTCTGTCCTGTCTTCAGAAAATCCATGCCAGAGGTTCAGAGAGAATCCCTGGCAATCCAGTTCCTGAAGTACTGTGTGATGAGAGTCTCAGCTTGCCTGGGTGTGCACCCAAAGCCACGGCAATAGTTGTTGCATCTTTGCCTTGTCCACAGCCTGTTTGAAGATTTGATGTCCCAGAGTAACTACATGAGTATGAAGGAAATTCTCTGTGATCGATGATGTGAAGTATCCTGGACTATATATGGAGTCAGATCCTGGACTGGCTGCTATCATGCATGGATGACAGCAATAGAGATAGCAAGGATGCTGATTTCTAAGGGTGGTAGGCAGACCTTACTTTTCACCCAGTGTCAGTCTGTAGCTGCTGCAGTGACATGTGGCCTGTCACAGCAACAAGCCTATGCTGCTTTGCCTAGACTGTAACCAAGCATCACTGCTTGGATCAGGTGTAGGAGGTTCTTCATGCTTGAGAGAGAGTTTTCCAGAGAAGCAGTGGCTGGAGATGCTCTGTTTGAACAGAAGTGAAAGGCTGAGACACTGTCGGGTGAGAGCACCGGTGACCATAACAGCCAACCTTCTCTGTCATCCATTTCTCTCAGGGAATGCTGGAGGAAGAGAGGTTAGGTTCCACCTGAGTATTTACTCCCATCAGCCTGCACTGAATGTCAAAACCTGGAGAGGTATCTGTTTGTTTTATGTGGTAATCCCTTACCTAAGAAGAGAAGAGATTTCCTCAATTCACAGATATGGCTATGGTTGGGGAAAATGTGTGCATTTTTTGGCCTTTAAAATCCCCTAAAAGTCATAAGGCCCTATTCTAACCATAGCCTTAGGGGCATGCCTTTCCCCTTTCTCCTGACAGTTGTGCATGTTGACATAGCTCTTCCAGGCATCTCTGCCTTTCAGAAGGAATTAACACCAGTCCTCAGATTGCATGAAACCTTTGCAATCAAATGCCAGATCAAGGCTGTCTGTACCACAGCCTTCTGTGTGCTGCATCATAGAGCGCATCTAAAACTTACATTTGGAGAAGAATCCAATTTTGGATCATCATTCAGATCGAGATATGCTGTCAGGCAAGTTATTGCATGAAGAACTGTGTCATTTTAAGGTATGATAAGGAATACTGGCTACACGAATGAGATAATAAACTGCATCTGTTGTCCTTCTTGGTGCTTGGATTTGAAGAGAGCATCTTACTTCCAAAGGGAGATATTTTATGCCCTGAGTAACCTCTAAAGTTACCCTGCTCAGAACAGCTTATGCTCTCTTGAGTGTGAAGTGCCTAGCATGATACATGCTATAATATAAAACTCAGCTTACTTTAACAACAGTAAAATTAAGGTCATTTTAAGTCTCAAAATAGTTTGGAACCACATCATCAAAAATGACTGGGCAAGGGGCGGGTGGAGGTGGGGCTGTTTGGTGAGAGAGGAAGCAAAAAGCAGTATTGGGTTGTGATGCCTACCTTGAGAAATGTGTTGGCAAAATCACTTCTGTTTTTTCTGGATCAGGAATTGTATCTTCTGTTCTCTAGAATGGTTGGGCAAGGAGAGATAGGGAAGGCTAAGACCTTGAGTTAGGACAATGATTTGAAAGTTGAGTTAAGCATATGGTGCATCAGTGCCTTGATTTCTTAGAAATCTAGGAATGCCTCAGGTCTGTGCCCTGACAGTTTTGATGTACATCACGTTCTGCCTTTGCTTTTGTAGGTACGACCTAAGACTGTGCCAGAGACATCAGCCTCTTTGTGGGGTTCTGGCCTCTAGTTCATGCATCTGCCTCAAGGATGTGTTAGCCAGGGAGAAAACCTTCTTCTTGTGTCTCAGAATTCTGAAGACTTAAATGGGTATAATTTCTGCAAACAGTTACTTTCCCTGAGATGTAACATACCATGTGGTATTCCTCATGGAGCAAATGCTGTGTTGTGTGCAGACTTAAGAAGGCTGTCATAGCACTATCAATGAAATATACACTGTGCCTCTGTTCTGATCAGGGTAACTTTAGAGGTTCCTCAGGACATAAAATATCTCCTTTTGGACAGCCAAAGTAGGTGTTTCAGGAAGAAGGAAATTCAGTTTGTTATTGATGCATTTCTCACAAGAGTCTAGTCACAAATTTGTCCTGGAGACTGGGCATGTTGGATCTTGCAGGTGGGATATGCTAACCCATGAGACTGGGGAAAGTGCTCGATGTCCATTTGGTGAGGCCCAAATCAACACAGAAGCAGGCTGCCACTACTCCTTGAAGACTGGAAAGTCTAACTAAATCACAAAAACACTTTTGTCCATAAATTGAAAGCTGAATTCAAGTTGCAAACTGAATAGATGAGCTTGCTTCAGGGCCAGGCGAGTCATGTGGCAGAAGGATCTGTCTACTGGACCTGAAGATCTGGAATCTATTCCTAGGGATGATCTAGAGCATTATGATCATGCAACAGAGATACCTATTTTCTTGCCTGTGTTGTTCAATGTGTTCATCAACCTGAGCAGTGACACATTTGCACTATCAGCGAAAGTGAGCATAAACTAAGGGAAGTGTGTGATGAGGAAGGGTTTTCATCTAGAGGGGCTTTAATGAATGTGAGCATTTTGTCAACAGCGGCTTTTTTAAAATTAAACAAGAGGGTATTAGAGAGAATTCCAAAAGAAAAATCACAGCTTTGTTCGTAGGCTCACAGCATTAGTATCCTCTTCCTTTCTTCTTTTTCTGTGTATTTATCATCCTGTCTCTATATGCATCATCCTGGCTGTGCAGTAGAACAGCAGTGAGCAAGTCTAACTTGCTTGCACTCAGAGATTTGTGCCTGGCCTTCTTTCCCTGAGGATGCAGAAAGCTGAGACTCCTCTCTAGGTGCAGACAGTGCTAGAAGAGTAAATGCCTTCCTGCCTTTTACTGCTTCTTTCTGGGGACTGAGGTAAGAGTCCATGGCTGCATCACAATGGAATCTCTAATGCATGACAGGCAGCCTAGCAAAAACAGTGCACCTGCCTTAACTGGGAGCTTCCCATGGACATGCTGGGAGAAGTAGCTCAGTCTTCATGCAAGCTATCACAGAAATGCTGGGAGTATGAAGAAAACAGCATTCCCATGAACCTGCACCTACTTCAAAAGGTCTTGGTTGTCGGTTTCCCTTGTAACTAGAAAGGCTGTTTTTTTGTTCAGACATGTAACTTCATCTGAATAGTCACTGCAGCACATTGGTGGTGAGTCAGATCTTGTAAAATTCTTTACCAGGTGGCCTCTGGCATGTTGCTTGTTGGCACCGAGTTTACAACTGCAAATAATATAAGAAGAGCAATGATAACTACTTTGATAAAGGCTTTGATTGGGATGCCTAGATTAGCATGTACAGCATGGGGAGTTTAAGAAGAATATTTCTGGCCTATTGAAAATCACTGAGCCTAGCAAGCTAACCAGATCTCTAAGCACTGTAGTGGCTCTGTGTAAGATTTGCTGTCCGGCTGTATTGGAACATGTCAGACAGCTGTAGCCAACACAGAAGAGGCAGTGTATTTGTCCACTAAGCTCAACAGCTGGCATCATTATAAAAAAAGTTCCTTCTCTTGATCCTGCATTTGTGTGCTTCAATTCTAATTCTCTTTGAGGGTCTAACAATAGACTAGCCATGACTGGAAATCAGCCCGAAATGAGAATCGATCCACTGTCAATGCACCTCATGTGGTATTGCAAATTCCTCATTAGTACTCTGTTTATTGTCCTGTTTCCAGACGATGTGATTAGACCACATGCTGGTCATTCTAGTAGAACAAGTTTTAAGATTTTTTTTTTTTTTCTTTTAAAAGTGTGGAAAAGTGCAAGGTAACTTCACTCTGGAAATTTGATGTGTATGTGCTCTCATCTCAAACTTTGCAGTGTGAGGAGCCACTGGGTAAGATTTGAAGAAGATCAGTAGCACACAGAAGTAAGCTTGTGACTGGTAAGAATATGGTTTTATTTACATGCTGGGAGTTTCCTACAGAGCAGCACTGAAAATGTTGGGGAGCTCTTCCTGGAAGTGACAAAGGAGGGATGTCTGATGCGTTCTGAGCATTCCCATCATTTGGAGCATAGTGCTAGCATTACTGTCACCTGCTGCTATCCTGTAGTGCAAAATTCCCTGCAGCCCATGAGAAGTGAGGACATATGTTCCGGACAGCTGTTCTCCTTCTTTAAAGTATGCTAGATGTAATGTTAATTAGAAACCTCCTGGGCTTCAGCATCTATTTCAAGTAGTTTCTTACTTCATTTGGAATTTGGAAGGAGATTCCATTGGACAATGATTTAAAGGAAAGAAATTGTCTAAGAACAATTACAGAAGAGAACTTCTTCCTTGGCATTAGGTTTAATGTGCATGAATTCAGAGATGTTTGAAATAGTGCTGGATCTGCTTCAGCACAAGTCCTTACATTCTCTGAGCAAAGCAATTAGAAGCATGTCCAGTTGGCAGGATCGTCAGTACTTCTCTTCCTATCTTCCATGAGCACTTCGTGCCCCATCAGTGATTCTGAGAAGATAAAGCCAGAAAGGATAGAGCCTAGTTTCTTGTGTCAAGAGGGGCTGCAGTGTGTTGTGGTTGCTATAACTATGTGCATAACTGGGCTGGAAACCAGCTGTGCATAAAATTAATACAATTTATCTATGTTTAAAGGTGTCTCCTCCCCTAGAAAGATATAAGGTGTTCTTTCTAATGCTTAATACTACATGTTTAATTTAATATTGGGGTTTTTTGTGGTTTCTTTCCCCTGTTTCAACACCTTCATCTTGATCTTTTGATTTGATATAATCTGGAAATGGACGATTTGATGTAGTCTGGAAATGGACTAAATGTGAAACTTGAATCACAGGCCTGAATATAAGTTGAGTTTTTCACAGTTTCTTGACTCTTTTTCTCATGAAGACAAAGTTTATGCCCAAAATAATGGAAACAAGATGTCCAGAACTTAGGAAAGATACATCAGAATTATGGCAGACTACTTAAAAGGTGCATGGTGAAGGATTGTAACTTCATTCATTCAATTGACTTGCTCACTGTCTGATGAGTCTAGCCTATGTACTTCCACAAAAAGCAGAGTGAAGGAATAGATGCTTGGATGTTTGGGAAAGAGAAACCGATGAGCTCAAAATGCTGTTTAACCCTTGCTTGCAGTCTGGAAGACTTGTGTTGGCAAAGAAGCAGGTTAGTTTCAAGCCACTTTTGGCCAAGATGGTTAGTTTGACAAAATCTATCTGCTTTCCTAATACAAGCAACATGTGTAATGTATACAGGTGCTTTTTCCTTAGTGCCTACATGTGCTTTGCATGCAGCATTGCCTGTGGCATAGGGAGTTATATTTGTGTTTCTTAATATGCTGCTTTGATTCTATGTCTGTCTTACCTGCCAGGTACCACAGGTCTTCCCTCTACTCCGTCCTCCTCATCCCCAGATAAGTTTCAAGATTTTGGACTGCTTTTCTTAAGAACAGTTATGCTTTTAATATTGGGTCTGAATTGCCTGTCCCTCAAGACAGCAATGCTTCTGGCAGCAGTTTGAGTAGCACTGAGGTCTGTGTGGTCCAAGAGGATCTGTAATTTTAGAACTCCAGCAGCTGTCTCTTGAGAAATATGAAAAAGAGAACTGTGACCCTAGAGTGAAAAGAACTCAGTGAAGTATTCATTGGAATATTGGTATTCTTTTGGCTACAAAGGTGAAAGAGCCATTTGTTTTCTCATTTTGTGTCTTGCTGATGTGTTCAAGTCCTTTTAATCTCCCTCCCATCTTGTTTCTACCCTCCTCCCCCCAACCCCTACTCTCTAGTACCAGGTATGTTGAATTTGAAGGTGTCTCACTTTTCTGGTCATCTAGTGGGATACAAAAGATGTACTTCATCTTAGTGCAAAGGATTCTCTTAGGTAGAACGTGCCTGAATGTGACAGTATATGACCATGAAGGGATCCTCTGCCTGTCCTGTAGAGATTTGTGTGAGTTGTGTTAAACCCTTAAATTGGACAAAGTAAATAAAAAATGAAACTGTTTTGCATTTTCCCTTGTAATCAGACCTCTGTAGACTGCAATTCCTTCGGATTTAATCAGTGTTCCATTTGTCCTTTCCATGCCTGGAAAGGCTTAGAGGCAGTGAACATAAACTGAAATAAGAGGTTCATTGAATACAGGGGAAAAAAAAATCTCACAATGAGGACATTCAAATTGTGGAGAACGTTGCCTAGTTAGATTGTGTAGTCTCCATCTTTGGAATTTTTCAAGTCTGGACTGAGAAACCAGAATGTGAGTAACCTTGTCTGACTTCATAGCTAAAACCTGCTTTGAGTAGGACATTGAACAAGATGACTTCCATTTCCTGAGATCTTGTTTAACCTAGCTTTTCTTATGATCCTGCAACTGATTTGCTGGCTGTCAGTGTTAGTATCCCAGACTAGATTGCTGGAATTCATGTTTGTTTAGTTTCAGTCCATTTCCAGCTTTGCCACCATGACAGTATGTTCCCAATACTGATCCTTTTAAGCTTTGTCTCTGGGAAGACCATATAGGTGACTGTGAGGCATAAGGAAACAGTCTGCTGAAATGTAGCTTGAGCAGGGGCTTATCCACAAATATTCCAGTTTCGTGGAGGTAACCCTAGATGGGCAGAATCCATGCTGAAAGCATGCTGTTGCAGCAATGGAGTATGATTCCTGGCAGCTGTTCACTATCACTTTGTGGGAGGAAGGAGCAGAGGCTGAACAGATGGGCTTCCAGACTGGACTTGGCCTGTATGTGCGCTTCGGGACCCTGTTGGCAGGAATTCTGTGTGCCTTCCAGGCAGAAGTGTGGTGGAAGCACAGGTGACTGATTGTGGTCTGCCACAGCAAAGGAAGGGAACAGTGTAAATTCATTTCTGAGTTTGAATGGCAGGAGTATTATTGTATTAGGCAGGGGGACATCAGGGATACATCTTGCCAGCTTATCAGTTCAGCTCTCAGTCTTCTCAAACTGGTGTCAGCTCTATAGCTTTCTGCAACGTTGCTCAAAAGTAGAATGTGGAGAATCAGCAGTCTATGGGAGATGTAGACTGTCGCTGATGAGTTTTACAGGAATTTGTTATATGAAGCTGGAATAGTGATACTGAAAGAAAAAATGAAACTTGCACTTGGGACAAAAAGTGATACAAAAATCCCTTGTCACACTTGTATGTATCTTCAATTATACTTTGTCTTCCTTTTCTCTTTCCTCTTATTCTTTTGCAAAGAGGCTTTTAGCCAAAGGAAATGTGAAAATGTTTAAGAGCAGAATTTTCATAAACAAGCTAGTGTCAGGATGACAATCCTGGGAATAGATATTCCTAGGCTAACCTAGATTTATTGTTTCTTAAAGGCAACTAGTGGACATTACAAATACTGTGAAGTCAGAAGGAATTTCTGCCCTTTCCCCAGCTAGCTGTGCTCAACTCAAAGGTCCTGCTTGGGGGTCTTTTTTTTTTCACCCTAAACTAGTGAGAATTTTCTCTCCGAACTTTCTCAATCATTCTTTCATAATATATTCTCACTTACTCAAATCACTATGTGATTTTTATCTGCACTGTACAGAGGAGTTAACTAAGCTCAAAAAAGGTGATACAGGAAGTATTAGTTAAGCATGAGGTAAACAGAGTAGTTCTTTGAAGGAACAAGATACCCTTTCAGCTCTGATATTTTGTCATCTTTGTTGTGCTTAGCTTGCTAGTAAATGAATAAAATTTTAGCCTGCTGGTTTTGCATTCAGGCTCTGGAAGTCCCTAGTGGCAAAATATGAGTGAAATGTTCAGTAAATGAAGTCTGTTTCTGACATCAGCTGTCATGTAGTAGCTACAGTTTCTCCTCTGCCTTTTTCAGTTTGGAAAACCAAACCAGATGAGTGCTTTCATAGCCTTAAACATAAATGAAAGTTGAAGATTCAACCAGTTAATTCTGTGTCTACTTTTGCCACAGAGACTGAACATCTTGCCACATCAGTTTACCAACCATTTCATGTGGCTTCACAGCAGTGTCATAAAATGAACTTAAAACTTCAGGGAGAAGTGGTGAGAAACACAACTTTTGTGCTCTGTGCACTTTATGTAGGGTGGCAAAAACATACAGCTTCTCTCCTTCTCTGATTTCTGGCTATGAAGAACTCTGCTTGAACGTGCTCTTTTGGAGGAGCTCAAACATCTATGTAAACCCAGCTGTTCATTACCATTCTGGCTGCTAAAATTGTTAGAGGCAATTGTCTGCAGGAGCAGCCTGTTCTTTCCGGCTGGGATCAGGTAAGCCTCATCTGGTTTTGGTGTGTACTGGTGTCCTGATATGTGCATTAATTTTTGTTATCCCTACTCAGGTAAAGACCTAGGAAGCCTTCAGAGTGTTTCTGCTTGCGGATGGACGGTGTCATGCTACTGTGACTAAATTTGTTGAATAATATCAACGTGCAAGTAGAAGATGGAAATGTTCCGTCTTCATCTGGGCTTGAACAAGGCTGTGCATTCTTCAGTTTCTTGTGTTGGTGCCTTGAAGTGGGAGAGTCCACATACATCTTGGTTTTATGAAGCAGGATGTAGGCATGCAAAGCTGATGCTGTTGCAGGTCACACTAACAATTAAGAGCAAAGCAGGTAAACCTGGGGGAAATTAGGTTTGCCTGAAGGAACTCGCCTTGCTTTCAGTTCTGCATTCATTTTCTGTGAAGTGGATAATTTGAAAATCTCTGTGATGAAGCAGTGTTTTTTGTGCTGTTCTGGCTCTTGTCTTTTGTACAGTCTAAGAACAGTTGCACTTGTCTGGGATGGGCTGCAAGACAGAAAAGTGTGAGCTTTTTCTAAGCAAGTCCTGCAGCAGCAGTTATGGCTCTAACGCAGCCTGAGATCGTCTAGAAGGTGTCTGTGCTGCTGCCTCAGTTGAAATAGAAAGGGAAGAGTGAGATGAAGTTTTAAAAAAGGGTGACGTCTTTTATATATACCCTTGATTTTGTATATTTCTGCTGAGTAGCACATACTATTGTCCTTTCCTTTGGCTGTGACATGCACCATCACCGAGAACCTGGCATCATGGTTGAATATAGAGCGTGTGAAAAGACAGCCTCTCCTAACCATTTTTAAAGGATCTTTTTGTATCCATCTCTTAAAACAAATAAGAAAAAAACGGGCAAAAAATACAGCCTTCCACAATTGTCTCCATGGGTGTGGTTTTGTGCATTGTAAACATTTGCATGCACACTGGCTACTGGTTTAGAGATGCATATTGGAAAGTAAGAGTGTAACTGGAAAATTTATCAGAAAGTATTGACTCAGTTGTATGCATCAGGATTGTGATTGCAACGAATTCTTATAACATGGCATTTTCTGACTTGACCTGAGTGGAAAGTATCAAATATTGCTCTTCCAGATTTGTGATTCTTCCATTGCAAGAAGTGAAAAAAAGTACTGATTTATGATGTTTGCACACGACTGTCATTTGCTTTCTTAAAGCACCTGTTCTTAATGATCCTGTGCTAAATGCTAAGCAGATTTATTTGCTGTTATGTATCTGTGTAAGCACAAATGCTCTTGAGTGATGATGTGATAGACTGTATACTGCATACATTCAAACACTGCTTCATGCTCTGTACTGTTATATAAGTCTTGTCCAAGGGGAAAACCCAACACCGTGTAACTTACAGATTACTCTGCAAGTGGGCTTTTAACTAGGAATGGACATCCAGTCAGGGTTTACCTGAGCAGTATAATAACTACAGATAAACCTGCAAACACTGGCAAGGTATTGAATATTAGCAGCTGCACAGATCAATGCAGAGTATTTGAAATCCTACAAATGTGAGACACAAGTTTCTTCTTCCATCAGTCTCTTGCTGACCAACTTGACACAATGAGTAAAGAGATCGTAGGCCAAAGAGGATGAGTTGAAACATTTTCCCAGTAATTTCAGTGTTCATATCCCTGTCACTTTTTCTGTGCTGTCAGCTGTCGTTTAGTGCATGCAAGGCCTTGGATTGTGATAAGTAAAATCTATGGTTGCATGTAATGAGAACTGAGCAGCTTTCTTTGTCTAATCATGGGAAGGTAGAATTCTAAATTAAACCAGTTTTTCTCCAGGGCTGAACAGCAAATGTATACCATTTTTTATGTCTATGTTAATGATTGTTACAGTATGCATGTGCAGGACTGTGCTGGACTTTAAATTTACATTAGAGTTTAACATTTGGAGTTGTGTCTGAAAGCTTTTATGTCCAAGAAGTGGTGATTCATCTTCATTAGGTGCTTAGGTGCTGATCAGAGTTCCTAGATTACCCCCATAACTCAGCTTGAATGACAGAACAGAAAGATTGCAACTAGGAGAATACTTCCCTTGGGGAAAGCATGTAAAAGTGGGGAAAATTGCAAATAACCATGGTGGCTGATCTCTGCTGCTTGCAGCTTGCCAGTTGGAAAATTGCAAATTATCACTGTGGCTGATCCTTGCAGTGAACAGGAGAGAAACCAGATGGTTTAGCATGCAGATACTGTGTAGCTTTTAAGTCTTGCCAAAGGAGGAAACAGTACTGATAGTGCCTGCTCTTCCTGGAATGCTGGCTGGGGAAACAGGAGGGAAAGAGCTCTTGCAAATGCATTAGATATTGCTTCCAAAATTTTGACTTCTTTTTGTTTTCTTAGCATTTTTCTTTTCAAAAATTACTAATAAAGATAAAATAATGGGCATTAGTCATCAGAGAAGTTTCAGGCTATGTTTTCAGCTGGCAATTGGGGGTTTTTGAGGGTTTTTTTTTGATTGGTTGGTTTTTTGTTTTTTTAGTTATGATGACACAATCATTCGCAAACTGGATGAAAACTGCACAATTCACATTTCTTTGTTCCTCTTAATGACGTAGCCACCAGGTCTATGGAATAAATCTGTTCTATGAATTATTAAGTAGCAGTTCTTCTCCCTGCCTTGTACTCTCTATGGCAAACGCTAGCAGGTGGTTGAAAGAAGATAACATGTCTCATCTAGCTGAGAATACATCTCATCTGACTTTGTTAAATCAGATATGGCATTTCTTCTGGCTACATAAGTCTACCGCCTTACTGTGCCATGTAAGTTGTACCTGTAGGGAACTTCTTCTCACTGTTTGTATCACACGGCACAGTGGGGAGGAAGTCTGGAGGGAGGCCTCTACCTACTTATCCTTCTCTGCCCTCTCCCACATCCCTAGGAGGCTGTGCTCAAAGTCAGTTACATGCAGAAAAGATAACTCCTGTCTGCATAATTCTCATAGAATTAAACCTCTGACTATCAGGAAACAGTTGTCTATTTTGTCTCGGTCATATAAACTCCCTTTTGCTCACATCTGGCTGTTCCTTGCTATATCATCCTGAGTATATAAATGTATATATATTTATACTCACTAAAAAATAATTTTGATCAGTGCTTATCTCATTTGATTCTTTTGAGTAAGCTTTCAGCAAACAGAGACTCTCACAAGTAGACATGATGCAAGAAAATATCTTCCTTCTGTGTGAGTGCTGAAGAGCATTTAAATTATGAATGTTTTCTTCTTCCACTCCTGTCCTCTCTCAAGGTGATTCCTGTGAAGGTGAGATATTGTGTTCATGAAGAGCACTGGCAAGGGCGTGGGAGGCGTCAGTAGCAGTCATGAGCAGCAGGACTGATCTAACTGCAGGAAACAGTCATATTCACTGCAAATTTCTCCGTCCTGACATGGGACAGTTTTAGCTTCTTTAAAATGCGCATTTAGACTTTGGTGTTAGGATGGCTTTCAAGGAGAATTTATTCTGTTTATCCTAACCTTAAAGCAAATCTTTTGAGACACTGTAGTTTGTGTCCTGGGCTAATGAGAACCCTTGTACTAACTGGTGTACATGGCAATCCCAGCATAACATTCTGTTTCCCAGAGGTCTTCTGTTCCCTTTTACCACAAGAAATGAATGCTCTTTTACACAGCTTAGAAGTTTTGGAGTATGGAATGAGGGTCTTGAATTTTCTGGTTTGCACTGTTGCCACTTGGATTGCTCTGCTTAGGCCATGAAACAATGATCCTTGAATCCCAAAGGTCCGTACTCCAGACAGGTCAAGAAAACCTACAAACAAACCAGGAGTAGCACTGTGATGTAACTGGCTGTAGCAGCATCTGGAGTTTGCTCTTGGTCAAGCAACAGTAAATGTGCATACTTGTGGGGTTTCTTAGATTCTTTGTCCCCTCATCTAAATAAAAAGGGCATCCCTACTTCTCTTCTTTGTCTTACTGAAAAGTGTGGAAGGAGTAAGTGGGTAAGCAGCATCAAAACACCTCCAAAGAGGCAAAGTCTGCAGAAATCAAGAATTTTAAACTGACAGTTAAAGAGTTTAATCACTGCTTACTTATCAGAAAATAAAGTGTTGAGGGGAAAGGCTTTGTAGAATAAACTTCTGTCTCCAGGGAACTGAAGAAATATATTTTTTATTTCTTTGCCTCTGCCAAAAGAGAAATACATCTCCAAGGATAATTTTCATGTCCTTTAGAAGCAGTACTGCTGTCTTTCCAGGCCACCAGGATTTTGTTTTTTCTTCCCATGTGTTTTATTTTTTTAATCAGCCTCCTTCGACTCCACCAATACCTACCCCTCCTCTTCCTCACCCTTCCCACTCACAAAGACAAATGTGTGCTTCCTGTCTTCTTGAGCAGGGTAATGGTTGCTTGTTTTAATTCAGTACATACTTTCTGTGGAAAATATTTATGGGTTTTTTTGCTGTTTTATTGATACTTATCATAAACGGTCTTCTCCCTGCCTGCCCCTGCTCTGACTGGCCTAACAACTTTTCTTTATCAGGATTGTTGGAATGTAAGGTTGCTTTGAATGCTTCTTCCTGGGGTAATGAGTCATAGTTGGACTTTAGTAGTATTTCCGGCATGATGCAGGCAATGCGAAGACATTGGTTTTCACATCATGCGGTTATGCCAAGCCCTCACAGGGAACGGGGGAACAAATGTCTCTTCATTCCTGGAAAGTGCCTCACTTCTGAGTCACTTGGCTTCTGTTCAGAAGAAAAGATGATGGAAGGAAGATCTTCTCATATCCAGCTTTTCCTGCAGCAAAATCTGGAATAATTACCATTGGGTGGCAGTTGCTGCAGTCTCAAAGCAAAACAGCCCTCCCTGCCGCTGGAATATAATTGGTGTTCCCTTGTGTCCCAGCAGTTGGAGGCATCCAGCTGGATCTGGAAGCAGAGGAAAAAGCAGTTTGTTCAAATTTTGCCTCAGGTCACCAGAAATCAGAGATAAAGCTTAGCTTCTCTAGTGAATAGACTTTGCAGTAATAAAATGAGAATTCTGCATCACAAGTCCTGAAATACTTTCAGACTGTCTTTCCAAAATGCATGTGAAAAGAAACATTAATGGTGAGGCTTGGATCAAGTAAGCAGTTGGCTGAGTATTTTGACCTGTTTATCTGGGAATTAATTCAATGGAAGCAAATGTTCATATCAGGGTGATCTTTGCATTAATGTGTCTTATGCCTCTGGCAAACTGGCAAGTTACTGGTTGGTGTGTTGCCTACCCATACACCTGGAGCAAACAACTCACTGCCCTTCAATGTGATTACTTGCCAGTTCAGTGATTTTCCATTAGAAGCCTAAAGAGCAGAACATGTGTAAAGCAGAGGTTTGGGCCATTTCAGAAAAACTTGTGCCTTGGTAGCAAGAACTCCTACAGATGAGACTTTGTTGTCTGTGATCAGATCTGGCCCTGATGTGACCTTTACATGCTAGAGATTGCCAGGCTGTCAGGATAATGTTGGGGGAAACGCATCAGATACTCACCAGTAGTCTCAGTGTGAGCCTGAGCATTTTCAAATTTCTTCCTGCTTACACTGATAACTTCTGGTTTTCAGTGACAGGTGAGAATACAAGGAATGCAATTGGCTGTTGTCCACAAACAGGCCTTGGTCCTGAGTTATGTTCTCACATACCTTTTTTTTTTTAATATGGCATTTTGGTTTTCCCAGACTTACCCATAGAAAACCAGTGTGCTTATAGCAAGCCCCCCAAACACTTTGTGGACTGCCCTTTGAGAATTTTTGAATATAAAGTGTTTGAATCCACATTCCAAAAGTTCTGCTGTTCATAATTCTGCTCTGACTATCCTAGTTGAAGACAGGCTAGCCTGTTCTCTCATTGCAAAAGCGCTTCTTCTCCTTATGGGGAATTTTGTGTATACAGGAGGAGAAGATGCAAGAAGTGGACTCTATTCAGGGTATAGTTGCTTGCTTGCTTGCTTTAATTAAGCATCTGTATCTTTCTGATGATAAATGTTTGGTCTGTCTGTGTGCCTTGAAAAGTTTTCTGAGTTCCAGATAAAGTCACTTCAGTGTTGAGATCCTTGTCACTGGAATTATCTGGTAGATTTGAGTGACACACATGTACTCAGTGAGAACAGCAGCCCAGTATCTGGTGTTCGCTGCAGGCTGGTTACAGTTTTGCATATAGTTAACAGCTGGTTGTGTTTTTCATTTGGATAGTGGGAAACTAAATCCAGGTCAGTAGGATTGAAGTTGTTTAAATGCTGACTTCTGAAAAGAGAGCAGAAGAGAAGCAACCATCTGGAGGAGACCTGTAGTCTGAATCCAGAGGTAGGAGGACAGAAATTCTTAAAGCTGACAGCTTGACAGCTGTACTCTGTACAACCTTATTCCAGCAGTGTTTACAAGCTAATGTGTGTTAAATAAATGAGTGAAAAATCTACTGGGCTTCCTGCAAATAACTATGTATTTAAACAAGTTTAAGTGCATGCAAAAATGACCTTGAAAATCATTATACTTATATTAAAGGGTTTCTAGCAACAGCTGCTTGTTGGAGTTAGGGTTATTTCCAAGTATTTTGTTTCATGCTTTCTGAAATAGGATGATGCTTTATTCAGCAATGTGGCCAGATAAACTCTGGGAGTTCTGTACTGTTGAGTGGAGCTGAATGCAGCTAAATGTCCCCTGTAAAATCTCTTCAGTAGAATTCTGTTCTCTGTCCTGAGTATTGCTCTTAGGCTTGTCAGGTACAAAGGGTGTTGATAACTCTTGTACTTTGCTTAAAAGTCAATTTCAGTGCTAGCTTTTCAAAAGTTGACCTTGCATCTTAGTACTGTTTCCAGCATGATACCTTCATAGTCAGATTTGTTTCACTAGGATATGGCTTTTGGCTAGAGGAAGCAGCTGAGGAACTGGTAGGACTGTCATTTTGATTTGGCACCAGTCTTGAAAGCTGTAGGTGAGATAGAGAGGGGTCTGGTTTACCATTTTTGTATCTGGTATGTGTGGGCCAGTACGCTTTGAAATCTGACATACTGGCATGTCAAAACAGCTTTATTGTGCTGCTCTTGATCAATCTGTAAGTTAATGTGACTGTATCCAATTGCACTATGGTTTTCCCCGGTTTTCAGTGGAGCATGCATAAATTACTGATTGCTGTCAGATAGATAAAGAAACATATATGTCTGTCTTACCACCGATGCTGTGATTTGTTGCACGTAATTTGTTTAAAAGGTTTCCTTTTTAAAGGATAGCAGAGGTTGAAAAAAATCAGGGAATTGATATAACTTAGTGCTTTTGTCTCTTGCAGGTTAAGACTCTTCCTACATATCAGATGTAGATGAGAAAGATGTGCTGCTACTGTGATGCAGGAACCTCTCTTTGCTTCCCAACCTGCCCAGAGTCATTGTTCATTGTCTTTCACTACACAGGGGAACAAAAACTCTTGCAAACACTTAACTTCAGGGAATCTCTCTATATCTGACATTCCTTACATAATTGTGGCACTAAAACTCCTACTTCTTGTCTAGTGTTTCATCAAAAGAAGTGTTAAAAAAGGGCTGTAAAATAGCATTACGATTATTACTGCCTGGTGACATTTACAGATGTGCTTGATTTGGGAAAATGGTCTTTTATATTATCAGAACTTTTTTTAATAGTGCAACTACATTGTTTGACCTCTTGTTACTGCATGCTTGAGTTTGAGACAAAGGAAATATCTATTGGCATCTGGCCATTATAGAATTATCCAGTTTTTTTTTTAGTCTGTCGCATCCTTTTGGAAGGCAAGCTGCAGAAGTTCACCTGTTGGGTTCTGTAAGCAAGTATTAATGTTGTTGACATTTCCTTTGGTTGGTTTCATAGCTGTTCTGCTTCCCTGATGATATATCCCCTAATTATCTCCAAACTATTTTCAGGAATACAGTGCATCTATGTGTAATGCTGCTGAATTATTTAGGGCTATTAAGGTGTTTAGTGTGGCTGATGTGGTTGCTTGTCCTCTGGAGCTCTGTTCTGTACGGGAATATCAGAATTGTTCACCAAGTGGGAAGAACAATGTCAAGTTGAGTCTTGTATCTCATAGTCTTGTCTCGGTTTCTATACCTCTCCTGGTCAGGTTCTTGGTTTTACACCCAAACTTCTGGAGCCTGATTCTGTTATAACTGCTGATCTGTGAGAACAAGAATTATCTGTGGGAGTCTTTCAGACTGCTAGCAAAATTAGTGCTTTTGAAACTTCAATTGTTACTTCTTCTGTTAGCTGTTATCTTAATGCTGAACTGTATACAAATGTACTTTTTATCAGAGATAAGAATTCAAATTATATCATTCGTGAAAGTGAATTTCTAGAGAAAAAGTTAAATTAACACAGTTTTTGACTTCCTAATCATTCCGCTGACTGTTTTCACCCTTAGAGCTGTCACTGTTAGTGGCTGTAAAATTACCATGAGAAATGCTTCATCACAAATGTTCTGTTGTCTTCTGCTATCTGATTCTTGAATATCAAGTTTGCACTGAGCTATCAGTGTGTATAATGCTAATACTGCTGATGGTACAGATTCAGCTGTGCTGTTGTTTATTGAAAGGAACTTTTTCTGATTTAACTTTTAGTAAAGTTACTTTCATTTACAAATGCTTTCAAAGATGAATTTTCAAACATATTTATGGAAAGCTTTACAAAAGAGATTGGAGATACGTGTGTATAAGTGTCTGTGCATACATGCATATGTTTTTATATACCACAGAATCACAGAATATGCTGAGTTGGAAGAGATCCACAAGGATCATTAAGTCCAACTCCTGGCCCTGCACTTCCCTCCCTCTAGGTTGTAGCTTTTCCTAGAAAATCTTTTCTGCTTTAGGATCAAATATTCATAATTTTTCTAATTATGCTCCCTGAATATGAACCGCCTTCTATTTACTGGTAAACTTTTCTGTACAGTCTGATGCTTTGGTCTTCTTGGTAAAAGAAAAATGACAGTCGAGAGTTCTTGTATTGAAATATGCTCACACACAAAGAGCCAATTTCATAGCTGTGTTTGGCACACAAATTTGTGTTTGGCACTTACAACTGATTTGGGTGAATCACATCTTCTGTTCCTCAGAAATGCACATTTCTTGGTGTAGCATTGACTGTCTCCACAATACTGAAAGGCAAAGAGATACATATCACTTTTCTGCTTTTAAAAGAAATAAAATGTTTATTTTTTTGATCCAGAGTGTTCAAGAGAGCTGTGTATTCTTTCTATTACAATGTTTTCTCAATGTGGCATTTTTTTCTTGATGTGGTTGTTCATTACTATAAATTAACATGATGTATCTTGCTTGTATCTTCATCTTCATCAATTTTGGTGTATATTTCTTCAAATTTACCATATTTTTAATGTATAAATTTGTTTGGTTTTTTTTTAAGGAGTAAGTGCACTGTCATTTTGCAGACTTTTCACCATGCTTTGAAGTGGTTTGGAGAAATTACTTGATTATAATATTCTGATTGCTATATGAATTGATTTATGACTTTTGTTATAATAACAGAGAGAACTGCTCCAGATCTTTGCTTCATTTGTAGCTTAAAAAATTCTCTCATTGAGTCTTTTCATAACTTTGCAATTTGCTACATTACTGACATTCTTATTTTGTTGTTCCAGTGGTCTGTATAATCACACAACATCTGAAGTTAGAAGAGACCTCTTGACATTATCTAATGAAAAATCCTGTTCAAGCAGGATCAGTTAGAATAGGTTGCCCATAACTATGTCCAGTCAGATATTGAATATTTCCAAAGATGGATACTTCACAGCTTCTCCAGGCAACCTATTTCAATGTTTGACCATTATCACAGTCAAAATGTGTTTTCTTGTATTCAGATGGAATTGCATATATTTCGACTTGTGCCTATTATATCTTGGCCTGTCGCTGGGCACTGTCAATAAAAGTCTGTCTCCGTCTTCTCTCTCTTCCATCAGGTATTTATATGCATTGTTAATGTCCCCACTAAAACTTATTTTGTCCTAGCTAGCAAGTCTCAACTCTTTCAGTCTCTCCTCATATGAAAAGTTCTTCAGTCCCATTACTGAGCTTCATGGCCTTTTGCTGAAACTTCCTGCAGTATTTTATGTCTTTCTTGTGCTGGGCAGGTGAGAACTGGACGCAGCAGTCCAGATATGGCCCCACGAGTGCTGAGTAGAGGGGAAGAATCACATCTCTTGATCTGCATTCAGCACTCCTGATGCAGCCCAGGTTAGGTTGTCCCTCATTGCTGTGAGGGTGCATTGCTGGCTCATGTTTAACTTGCTGTTGTACAGGACCCCAAAGCCCTTCTCTGCTGAGCAGCTTTCTAGTCTGTTAGCCTGCCATTTTCCAGCATCCCTGGGTGCCTTTGAATGGTAGCACAGCCACCTAGTCTATCACTCACTCCACCCAGTTTTGTATCAGTAGATGGAGTGACTGTGGCTTTGCCTAACCAGAGCTCTGTAAACTCCAAAGAATGGAGACACCTCCCATGACCTACCTGGTAACCTATCCCAGGGCTGCGCCACACACCAGGGGAAGAAGGCACTCACAATGTACCTCTGGGATCTCTTGAGCTACCTCTTGTGCCTGTTTCTCCTTACTGCTGCTTCTGATTCTGCCCAAGAAAGTTTGGTTCTGACTGCTTTTCAGGCAGCTGAGAGCTGCTGTTACAACCCCTTTGATGTGAGCTAAGATTTAATGCTTTTGTTTAGTGTTCTTACTCTAGTCCTAGTTAATTTTTTGCTGATATTCTGTAGGCGTAAATGCAGACAATTTTTTTTATCAGCATATACAATTATACCGTGGGATTTTTTTTTAATGTTCTTTGTATCTTCAAATTTCACTTCAGAAAGATCTCCTCCTGAAGAGTTAACTATACTCAGATTTCAGTGTTCTTGGGAATTTATGTACAGTTGTTTGTGAGTGTGCTTTATACTGGCTGACAGGGATTGTGTGCTTCCTGCAATCTGGCTCTGCACAAGCTGGGAAATGTTGGTGGAGGCATGAAGCTGCGATTTTTAACTGGAGCAAACTTTTGCTTCCAGCCAGTTACCAATGCACAGGTAGAATTTAGAAGTCTTGTACAAGCTTGTCATCTCTATAATTATGTGGCTGTTAAGAAATGGGTGGAAGTTGAATGCTCTAAAATTATAGACTGTAATGATAAGACACGGTTAGTAGTGATTCTGATGCAATTTTCCTCCTTGCCAACAGAGTTTCAACAGCAGGAAGGCATGAAGTCCCATCAGAAAAACATGCAGCTCTATGACACACCCTATGAGCCAGAAGGCAGTGGTGTGGAATCCGATTCTGAAAGTGTGGTGAGTCACCGTTTACGAGAAAGCAAATTGCCACAGGATGATGACAGGCCTGCAGATGAGTATGATCAGCCGTGGGAGTGGAACAAAGTCACCATCCCAGCTTTGGCAGGTAGGATTCCTAGATCCCAGCCTCAAAATTCTCTCTCATAGTTATAGCACATATACTTGCCTTTGGGGTAAATCAAGTACTTATGCTCTTTTGATGGGGGGAGTGAAGAAATGTCTGAAAAGTAAATGTAGGTCAACTCAAATCTTTACCTGCTGCAGAAATATGGAACACTGCACTTTTCATTTGGTACTTTAGCCAATCTGTTGTCAATCATCTTAGCACTTGTTTCATATTACTAAAACTTCTCATTCTCCCACTCCTTCTCCCTACCCCCATTTCAATGGGTGGATGTAGATTGTGTTTATTGTTGAGTATCTCTATGATGAGAAAGTTGCTTTGCAGGGTCCTGAAATTGTGGAACAATTCTCAAAGGGACAATGTGATGAAGTGTTGGGGGTGAGGCAGGAAGAAAAGAGATGTGGCTCTGGAAGGAAGCATGGAAAAAGCCTGAGAGCAATGATTGCTAAGTAGTCAGTGTGCATTTACCCTAGGTAAATCCTGCTTGACAAACCTGTTTGCTTTCTGTGTTAAAACTACTAGATCTCTTAATGGAAAGAGTGCAGTAGGTGTTGTCTGTGCTGACTTAAGATTTCAGCATGTTTTGCTGTGGCATCAGCTGTATTTGGAATGTTGTAGCCTAGACGGGTGGACTAGAAGATTTGTGAAAACCTATCAGGATCATTGACCTCAAAGGGTAGTGTTAGTGATTCATACTCTTCCTGGAATCTGGTTACAAGTGTGATTCCTCTGAGGGTATGTTCTGGAACCCTTCCTGTTTAGCATACTCATTAGCAACCGAGAGCAGAAGGAGAGGAAATGCCCCTTATCAAGCTTGGAATAACAGCCAAGGGAGGGGACGGTGTGTGCAAAGCTGCCATTCTGAGGGACCTGAACAGGCTGGAGAAATGGACTGGCAACAAGCCTACAAAACCTAATGAGAACAGATCCAAAGACTTTCATCTGGAGCAAACTAATCTCCTGCAATGATATGGACCTAGATCTGGTTGACTTGCTGGGATACAGCTTTGCTAGAAGGGGTTTAAGGAGTCCTTGGGGAAAGTGGACTAAATGTGGCTAGCAATGCTCCTTACCATGATGAAGGCTAGCAGCATGCTAGCCTGTGTGAATAGGAGCAAGCCAGTGGATGAAGCAAAGTGACTGTTCTCTTTACTTCACATTTCTTGAGCTGTGCATAATGCTGTGGCAGGGATCTCATGTAAGAGGGATGTTGATAAATGTTGTTGTTAGCACAGAGCCAACAAAATGACAAGAAACTGCAGCACATGACAGCACATGTAAAGAGATGCCGAGAGAACTGGGCTTGCTTAGCCTGGAGAAGAGAAAACTTTGGGTGGGACATAATGGGAACTTTCTAATGCCTATGAGGAGATCCTCAATAAGATGGAGCCAGTTTCTTCACAAATGAGCAGGTGTGTGGTGGGGAGATGAGATACAAGATGAATCAGGAGAAGTTCTGACTCAAGTTGATTTTTTTCTCTGCAAGAGCAGTTAAGCATTGGAAACAGTTTTTCAAGGAGCTCTTGCAGTGTCCACCTTCAGATTTTTTTCATCTTTTGGGAAGAAATGAGTGGATAAACTACCTGTTCTGATCACGTAGCTTCCCACACAAGGATGGTGATTGTGTGCTACCCAGAACTATTTTTTCTTTCAAAAACCAGCAGCTTCATTGCTTAACAATACTGAGATACAAGCTGTGGGGCCAGTATACATCTGTCTCCAGTGAGATCACATTTCACAAATTTTTCAAATAGTTATACAGCAGCTACAGAGACTGGATTATTAGTTTTAAAAGTTAAGTCTTGAGAGTCATATATGTGCATATGTAAATCATAGACATTATTCTTCGTGTATTGGTCATATTATATGAAATTAATGAGTTTTAATTCATTTGGAGCTTGTCTTAAGCTCTGTATTCGTCTTTGTGTGCACTTTTTTGGTCTTAATCAGGTAAATTCTGAAATAGAGTTTTTTGGAGTTGTTTTAAAATAAAGCATCTTGGTTTTGTCAATTTTTTTCCTTATATCTACTTTTCAGTTTTTACATATAACTGTAAATTAACAAGGTCAGTCTAATACAAGACTTTATGATTGGCTTGTGTGTAAATATTCTTTCAAGTACTATGCAGTTATGAAAGCACACAGAGCAAAATATTGCTTTACAGAATTAGTAGACTAAAGAGAGGTTTAATTAAATGGTATTGTGATATGGTTGGATTACTTACAGGTTCAGCATGGAGAATTCTTGTTTAAAATAAAGAGTAAACACATTTTGAGATTAATTAGATTTCTCTTATTAAGTCCATCTGCCATTCATTATAGATTAGTTTGGTTTAGGTACAAGGTTATTTGTCACAGAGAAATGTCTAAGGATTGGCTGCAAGCACAGTTGCAAGCTGCTGTTTCATCTTGTGTCTAGTCTAGACTTCATCTTGGTCCTAGGAGTTGTAAGTGTTTAAAATAAGGAAAGAAGGGGTCCAGCTTTGAAGTTTGAAATGGTGGAAAGTTTGCAATGGAGAAGTGTTAACCCTCTGCTGAGATGTATAAAGTGCTCTTCTGACTTATTTGGTGCTACTATAGCGTAGCCCAGGAAGGGGTTTTTTCAGTTCTTAGCTGAGGTGGATTTTTCTGAAAAGTGCGGTGTTGGTCTAACTGGCATTAAAAATTCTGGTGATGGATAAGTCCCACTTTGCAGGGACACAATTATTATCTCCCAATCACATGGAACTGTGGAGATCCTGGAAGGACCCTCTGCTGAAATATTCCTGTTTCAAGAAAATCATCTGAAGGAAACAACAGACATTTGTCATGTGAATTGCAAATATAGAGTTTTATGCAGAAAATGTTTTTGATTTGTCAGGTGATAGACCATAGAAACAGACCAAAATTGAAAGCAACACTAGAATTATCATGAACCTAATTACTCATGCAACTCTTTGAAGGAAAAAATTTGTTCTTCTGCCATGATTTCAAGATTTGTTGCTGAAGCATAGCTAAAACCTGTTTATCTCCACCCTGGACTTGGAGATCTGTCAGAATGAAAGTGTACACAAGCTATGAAATGTGCTGAGGCTAATGAGAGAGTGTCTGTGCTCTGACTCCTAAGCATGGGACTGGGGCTGGTGTCATGCCGGCACTGTGGATGGAGCAAGCCATGCATAGCCCACGGATTTTGCTGTGCTAAAAGATGCATTTCTGTGTAGCAGAACTGAAATGCAGCATTTTGACTGTCTGCAGCTGGAGTTCTTTCACAAACAAATTTGGGTTTGTTTTATTGGAGGCTGTACAGCTGAAGCTAAAATGTGTTTTTGATGGCTTTTACGGGAAGTGAGCAGGTCCTTAGAACTCCTGCTGAGCTGAGCAGACTGGTTTGTCCAGAAGAGTTGAGCTTGGCAAGGTAACAGGAGCAAAGTAGCTTCCAGGTATATAAGTCTGGCTAGAAAAGGAGGTAACACCAGGGAGAGCCCACTGGATAGATGTAAGATAGCATGAATGTTGGAGGGCCCTGTCAAGAATGTCACACTGACACGGGCTTCCACTGAGTTTATGAGAAATCTGTTCTCTTCAAACTGTCGTGTGGGCACAGAAAGCCTTTGGGTAAAGGAAATGCCTGTGAAGTCTTTTAAGGCCATTTTGGTATTGCTGTTCAAAATATGTGGCCCTCTGTTATAAAGAAGGTCTCAATGATCAAGAGGGCCATTTGGTAGTAGTTTCCAGCACTGATCATGGGCTCATGGAAGGAGGACTTACAAATGCCAGACTTTTTCTGGCTTCTACTACTGTTGCAGGGAAAGGTGTTGCCTAGGACCCTGAGGGACTTAAAGCAAGGGAGTTCTGGCATGCCACTGTCACAGGGGTATGGCAGGATTTACAGGGCAGTGGAAGAGAGGCCACATGGAGAGTGTGGCAAAGAAAAAAAAAAAGCCAGAAGTCCAGAGATATTGTCTGAAATTTTCAAGCAGAGAAAAAAACCCCAATATTCATAAGCATCTGAAATTTACGTTTGTCCTGTTTTTAAAGAACAGTTCTTACCATCATGTTAGTGACTTTTACATAGGCATAGAGAGATAACAAAAGAGAAAATGATTTTAAACTAAAAGAGGAGAGATTTAGATTAGATGTTAGGAAGAAATTGTTTAGTCAGAGGTGATGAAGCACTGGGACAGGTTGCCCTGTGTGACATTGTGGACGGCCCTTCCCTGGAACTGTTCAAAGCCAGGTTGGATGGGACTCTGAACAATGTGGTCTTGTGGATGAAATCACCGCCTGTGGTGGCATCTCCCTGCTGTTAGGGGGCTGCAACTAGATAATCATTAATGTCACTTCCAACTCAAGCCATTCTGTGATTCTGTGTTGTAAAGATATAGCTGTTAACAGTCAGAAGTGAGTTTGTTTTGTGAACTCAATTTTTTGGTGTCTGAAAGATGTTCCTTGTTCAGAAGGTGATATTAAGCTCACTGGTTTTTAGAGAGTACCTAAGTTACATCCAGGTGTTCTTCTTACAGTTAAAATAATACTACTGCTCATATATGTCACAGGCAAGTAGCCACATGCAATGTTTCTTCTTGTTATGCTAATCAGCTTTCATTATCCAGTAATGAGGTTAAATCTGAGTTTATATTCAGAAGGAATCAGCATATTTCTGCCATGCATACATAGGAAAGTGATTGAATACGTTTGCCCAAATTTTGCAATAAAAAAAATTATGCCTACTTTCTCTGAGTAGAGGGTGGATTTGGAAGTGTTCTAAGCCTCATGACAAAAGCATACATAAATTTTTAAAAAGCAGCTCCAAAACACTTTTCTCATCCAACATGTGTCTTTGCATTATCTTTTTGAACTTGAACATTGTAGCTGTCTGCTTTAAAAGACTGCTTTAAAACACTTTTAAATATTATCACCCATGTGCCTACTTGGCTGTGTGTTATAGTAAGTTCACTTCTAAGTGCACGAGGCCTGTAAGTTTTGTAGGGAGTCCCTTCAGTTTTCCTTGTAACATTTTTCCCTACTGTTGCTGTTGAAACTCAAATAGGGGGCTGACAGAGATGTTTGTGCTTGTGAGCACTGTGATTTTTACCTCCTGACACAGTGAAGGTTCTCTGCCTGGTCCTCACTAGATGACCTTAAAATACAATCATCTGCAGCTGGGAGTGTTAGTTTTTGATAAAGCCGCAAACCATAGAAGGCAATTAGAGTCCAGAATACAGTGTGGGTAGATTCTGTCACTGTTCCTGTCAACATTATGTCCTTTAATTTTTTTTTTTTTTTTAGTTGTAGATATGTGGAATCTGTTAGTGTAGAATGAGGATGCTGACATCATTAATATGTGCTTGGCTATGGGTGTTGCAGTGCTCTAATAAGTTACAGCTTTGCAAAATAAGTTGTATTGCTTTTCTTGGAATAATGTAGTTAGTGAGAGAAATGATGAAAGGCTATTTTTCTTTCTTCATCTCTATTTCCTAGACTTTAAAGGCAAAAACTTTGTGCCAACAGCATGTAAGTGGATGCACTGTTAATTCTTTGCTGCTTGACAGTATTTCTACTACGCTTAGATGAGTGTTAGCTGCCTGATTGGCCCCCCAGACCACTGTTAGGATGATACCACATAACCTGACGCAAACTGAAAGTCTCATTTATTTGGTTTTGGAATTATGGCAGGTGACTGAAGGCTTGTTACTGTTACTTGTTTAACAGCATCATCTCTGGAGGATCAAAATATCAAATATCAAGATAAGCACTGGTTATTGTAACAAGGTTTAGAAGAGTGTGAATTTTGTTACTGGAAAAGCAAGAGAGTTTTAGGACTTTGTATAATAAGAAACACTTTACATGATACATATAACTTTGTGGGTAAAGCATCTTAATGCTAGCGCGTATATGTTTATTCACTGTGGGGCGTGAAAACCTCTCTAAGTATTACAACTCTTTTGGTCCTTGCTAACTTTGCCTGGAGAGGTAATTATTGTCTATCTTGCAGCCCAGTTTAATGGAAGTGGGAAACGGCAAGCATCTCCTTCTCCCTCAAATGACCAGCACAGGCAATTAAGAGCACCTAGAGGAGGCTTTAAACCCATCAAACATGGCAGTCCAGAATTTTGTGGGATCCTGGGAGAGAGAATAGATCCAACTATTCAACTGGAAAAGCAGATGTAAGTAAGCACAGTAATTGCTCTCTAGCGCTTTGCCTCCCCACTTACAGGAGCAGCGAGTGCCCAGATCCTACTGTCCAGCTTCCCTCCTCAGAATCCCCAAAGCCCCAAAGACCTACTCTTATTAATTCTGCAAAGTGTAAGTAATTTTTGTGAGGGAACAAAACAGTGTTTAACAGGAAACTCATCTCAGGAACAGTGAATTTTATCTGTCAAGTATGTGCAGTTATTCCATTTTCAACCTTGTTGTTTATACTGCATTAGGGAAAAAAAGTTGTATATCACATATAACCAAATTCTGCTTAAAAGGTGCATGAATTCCATATATTTGTGGCTGCAGAGCATTATTCTAATACATCTGATTTGCCTTGCATCTGACTGTGATTCACCTCCAGGGAGAGAATGATAAGAACACTTAGACAGCATTCAGAAAAGAGATTGTTATTTCTACCCTTGTGGTGTCAAACTTGAGAGTGGTATTTAGATGCACTTTTGTCAGCTCCAAATTCAGGTTCTGGGTGAATTCCCTGTAGTGAATGTTTGGTATTCACAAGAGTGGCCCCTGTCCTGCCTCATTGTTGCCCTTCCTTGAACAATTTGGACAGACTGGCTTGTGTGATGGAATGACCCACTCCTGCTACACAGATAAAAATCCTCATGTGAAGCAATTTACAAAGGTTAGACTGATATTCCTGGGCACTTGGAAGGCAGTGGATTCACACAGTAAAGTGAAGAAGCTGTGTCTTGAATCTCTGAAGGCAGTCCACTCCAGAAACTGTCATTCTGGATTAGAGGCAGAATTTATTTCCACTGGAGAGGAAGGGCATAATTTAGCATGGATGCGAGTGTGCACTTTGTGAGAATACTTTGTTCCTTAATGCTAGTGGTATTAAGGGAATTAACAATCCTTTTACACTTCGAATCCTCAGTAGGAGGGAATCCTCTCCTAGTGTTTGAGAGGAGGTAGTTCCAGAAATTGCTTTTCCTTTGACGTTCTATTTTTCAGGCAGTATTTGGAAGCTTAAGTTTGATAATGACATCATCCGCATGTTGTCATGTTCCATCTAATCAACCTCAGCCTTTGAACCATCTGCCCATTGACAGATTGTATGCTTATCTCCAGTAGAGGAAGTAGCAACCATTATTGTGAAATCAGTCACTGATATTGTTAGATAAATGACTAAAAGGCTGTAAATTTAACTGTAAATTTGGTCCTCCAATTTGTGTAGTTCCAGCTCACCAAAGTAGCTCGCCCAGCCCCAAATTCATTTAAAATAACTGCAGGAAGGTGAGTTTCTGTTACCTAATTCTTGACTCATAAATATGTTGTTGTGTCGTTCTGTCTTTTAGTATAACTGCAGTTACATGTAACAACTGAAAACAGCAGGACTAGTTTTTCCTTCCTAATTATTCAAATGCCAGTGACATGAGGTTATTATAGATTCTTCAGTATGATGGATCAAACCTAAAATGAATGCACAGTTAACAATGATGTGTCAGAAAGTGGAAGAGTTTACATTTATTGTACCATAGATTATTCATAGTATATCTGATTACTCAAGTTTTAGTAGTGTGATACATCTCTACAGCACATGCCAAATCCTTCTTTCATTTTCTGCAAAAGTGGAGTCTGTTTTTGCAGAAAGGAATACAAGATCTAAAGGAAAGGAAGCACACAAATTGGCAAGTGGATAGGTAGGTTAGGATATTCCCCAAACAAGCAGAAATACCAAGGTGTGTTAGCATATCAAGAAAATATTTTTAGTTACTTGTGACTGAGGAATCTGTAACTATGAGCTTAGTAACTCATGGACCCAGGGGAATCAAAGTAATTTATTCTATTTCCTCAATAACAGTGAAAAAAAAAGTGTGTTCTGCTGTTTCCATTGTCCTATTGAAAGTGAATCCCTTCCAACCTTATAATCAGGGTCTAGTGGTTTCCTGTTTTGCTTTAACTCAGAAACAGAGTAGTGTTGTGCATTATATAAGCTGTAATAACTTATTATACTTACTGTATAATTGATCCTGCTCTCCTGTCTTCAGTGGACCTGAAACCTGACCATTGACAAAGTAAGGGATGTCAGGAAGAGCATTCTGTAAACCACAGTCAGGGTACTTACAAACTTGGGAGGAGATCCTGATAAGGGTCAAAGTGTGTGATTATGTTAGAATTTTGCTTTCAGGTTTGCATTACGTGCCTGTGTTTTCCAGGATATCTTAGAAGACATTCAGGTTATTCCATGCTTTTGCACTGGTATGTTTCACAGGCTGTCATTGCACTTTTTTAAGACCACATCACTGATGTTTGAATCTTTGACCTTTCTTCACAAGTGCCTGTATGCTGACATTTAAAAAAACAAGCACACCCAGGACAAACGGACCCAATACAATTGAACAGCAAATCACCCAGGAACTTAAAGCTTTAAAGATTATCACACTATGCTTATCACACTAGGTAGCTGGAACAGGAGCAATCAGAGTGTCCCATTTACATTGGCGTATGACTCACAATTACACTTCTGGATACCGCTGTTTACTGTCGGGTGTAGCCAAAACAGCTTCCAGATGTCACATCTGAATCAGATGTTCTCTCATCAACTGTTTTATTTTCAACTCTTAAAAGCAGGTTTTTCTTCCTCAAACCAGCCCTGTGTTCTTTTTCCTTTTCTCTCTGAATACTAGAATCCAGGATATCGCCCTTATTTTGGTAAGATAATATTTCACTTTTGTTTTATTTGGCCCTTTGGGGAAAAAAGAAAATAAAAATAATTTTAGCTAATAGGAACAGTTTTTAAATTCTCCCAAATCCATTTCCTGATTCACTCTTGTGTTAATATTATTCCCTCATGCTCAGAAGGCAATCTAGTCTTTAAATTGCTTGTTGAAAAATATCCTTCACCAGTAAATATATAATGGGAGATGAGGAGGACACTGCCTGAAATCATTTGCATCTGTGTCTTCATCTTATTTGTGAAATGACGAAGCTGTCAGGAGCCCCATTTCTCGTCTGTCTTGACTATACAAAGTATAACCTCTTTTTAGTTCCCTCTAATGCAGACTTTGGTTCTAATCAAGCATACAATGAATTTTTAGTTTTGGCACCAATATTTTCTTTTTAGCACATTCATCGGATTTGACAATGGAGACACCAGCACAAGGTAGTTAAGCACGTGATTTCTGTCAAAGAGATTTATTTGTTCTTTATTCACTTATCTTTTACTTAGGGCACCTTTCTTAGAGTAAGAACAAATGGAACAAAACTCTTTTATACAAAGCAAGCAACAGTTCCTGGTAAGAACAGACAGAGAGCACTTCTGATGTGTTCATTGTCTTGCTTAGGCAGACATGGTAGTGTCACATAGTGTTTCAAAGTGCACCGGGCAATTGCAGGGAGGGAGAGATCTTCAGAGACATGTTTGACACAGTACATGGCCGACACATTATAATGCTCTGGAAACTCAGAGAAGGGTCAAAGCGCTTGCTTGCAGAGTCTGAGAGTTTGAAAGCTGATACAGAGCAGCATGCACTAAGAAGCTTCTTTGTTTGTAGTGGCTAGTTTAATGAAGGACGCACCTCTCGTCTCCCAATTTCCTTTTTTCCCCAAATTGTTCACATTCACTCCATAGATCCACCAGAGATTTATATAAAGCTCTCAGAGTTGCCCCAGCTTTGTTTAGAATGTGTCTTTTTGATAGATTTGCACACTTCATCACTCTTCTCCTTCTTCAAAGATTTATTTTAGCAAATCTTTTCCACAGTTAACTGTTCATATTCTCCACATGCGATCTTCTATTTCTTTGCTTTTGCTGTCTTTTTATTTTGTATATTAGTTTAAAAACGGATGTATCCCAGGGATGAAATAGGGCAAATGTGTATATCATGGATCTACTGTTTGCAAGACAGATTATGTGTTTCTCTAAATGGGAATTTCTTACATAAGCATGTACACCAATCTTATTTTCTAGTTTCCTGATCTGAGCTTTTCCCTTCACCTGACAGGAACTACAAGCCTCCACAATCTGTGATAACTTCATCTAGTGCCTTTTATCCATAATATATTAAATTTTAAAGATACCCATGTGCTATTGGTAACAATTCATACCTTAAAAAATTAAGTAGTGAAAGCAGCATGAGTGGGAATATTTGTGTATGTATTAACCTCTTTGCTTTTTCCTAGATGGTATCATGGAGCAATCAGTCGGACAGATGCAGAAAACCTGTTACGTTTATGTAAGGAGTGTAGCTACCTTGTAAGAAACAGTCAAACAAGCAAGCATGACTATTCTCTTTCATTGAAGTAAGTACTTGTCAGTAAAACATAGTAAGTGTATTTATAAGCCCTAACTTCTCTGGTGCTGTACAAGAAAATTATCCAGTTTGTTGCTGCACTGGTTTAGCTCCGAAGGACTCCCAGAGAGTTCGGGACTGTCAGCCTGCATGATGTGTAGTTATGGTCACTGAATTAGTTCCTTCCTATCTGAGAGTGTTGAGAGATTTTTAGTCTTCGTTTGGTGTCCGCTTAACTAAATAAACTTGGATTAATTTTTTTTTCTGGTTCTAATTTGAAATGCTCCTACTGCTTCTGATTTAGGCTGAATAAGGAACTGTACTGTTTGGGGATTTTATTCCTTTTTTTTTGTGTGCTTAACTGGAGGAAAGCTGTACAGCGTTGCTACAGTTCTTCAAAGGAAAAAGCCCAAGATTGAGGATGAAAGAGCTACAGAATTAGGAAATGAGCAGTGTTCCAGTCTTAGCACTGCTCTGAATTTGCCTTACCTAGCTTAGGCTGAGCAGGGTACATTACAGATGTTGTCTTCAATGTACCATAAAACAGATTCATAGAAGAGTTGGGGTTGGAAGGGATGATCAAAGATCATCTAGCCCAACTCTCCCACCCATGACAGGATCATAAGTTCATTTTCTAGCTGAGGAAGATTGTCAAGTTTTTCTGTGCAGGAGAAAAAGAAGTCGCTTGATCTTGGTATAGGCTGTACAGGTGCAAAGAGAAGTGTTTCCTGTCTTTCCTTCTTGCAGGATAGGGTCTGATGTGGAACCTAACCTTCCAAGTAAGTCTGGAATACAGGCTGACTTGCCCTTTTCACTGGCGTTACTTCTGCCAGTTTGGCTTTTATGCCATTTCTTCACAGGTCTGTTCCAAAGATACATTTTACTGCTGGGACGATGGTGATACCTGGTGGTAACAAACAGCTTTATAAATAACACCAAAGCTGATCCTTTTCTTTATATTCACAGGTGCATTAGAAACACAGGCCCACATCTACCCTACCTGGGTTTGTTCTGATGGTCTAAACAGTACCTTTCAGACTGGTATTATATCCCCACTTTGGGTTGAGAGGAAGTGCATCAGTTAGACTAGCTTAAGATTCCATTCTAGGACTTAAGACTAAAAAATATTTTGTAGGAGTGTATTTTAAATCATTATTCCTTTGCTATTATTTTTGACATCTCTCTGTAATACAGAGGTTTGCCTTGAGCTGGAACACATCTGCTTTAGAACTGTGGTTCAGTTCCTGTTGTCTCTTTTGTCATCTGATCTGTGTATTTTCTGATATAGGTGTCCTCAAGATATTTGCAAACACTGAAGCATTAATGGCACAAGCTTTGGAATAAATTTTCCCTCAGGCTTAAATTTTCCCTTAAATTCAAAGTTTTGGAATATGACCTTTTTTTAAGTATTTCACTTAATTCTTGCATCAGCCCAGTGATTTTTGCTATTCAACCAGAGCAGAACTTCCAGAGGAAAAGGTGACAGTTAAAATTATATTTTGCTATTTTGGACAGCTGAGTTCATGCCTAATATCCTTTTGTAGTCTCTTTGCACAGAACTACAATTTTTCACCATTGTCTATTAGGTATGCTTGTGCTTCTCAGGGACCTTTACTACCATGTGCAAGTCAGCTTTTTTTTTTTTTTTTTTTCAGGTAAATCTTTCATTTCTGCTTCAGGGAAAAAGTAAGAATCACACCCTGATTTTGTACTGAGATTAAGTAACAGAATTAAAATCTGTTCTTCTGTTTCATTTGACAAGCTCCTGGTAACTGTACTGTGACCAGAAATTCCTGGCTACTATTGAATTGCCTAGTTTCAAATTCCTTGTCTGACACCTGTTATTTACTAAAAAGCAGACCAATGAAAAAGGTAGAAGTAGATGTGCAAATGAAAGAGGGAGAGCCATTTCTTACTTATAAATGTTTTAGGTGTTCAGCAATTACTTCAGTGCACATCAAGCTCACAGAGGTGCCTTCCTGCTGTAACAATAGATCAGGATCTCAGGGTAGAGTTATCATGTTTCAGTCTTGCTCAGGGAAGACCAGGCACCAGCTGGGCTCTGCTTGCTAATCCTTTCAGTCAGAAGTTTCTCTTCCCAAGGCTCTTGCAGCAGTGTGCACTGTGCCCATGCCACTTCATTTCCTGACTCACATTTCAATTTTGGGAAATGTGACTATTCTTAATTTTAGATAAGGATTATCTCGCAAGTTAATTAAATGTGCAGAGTAAAAACAGTAACAGGCATTGCTTTCTGTTCTGTCAGATAGTTCCTGCACAATCGTAGCCACTGGAAGTACAGAGCTGAATTCAGAGAGGGTGGTGCCTATTGACATCCTGATCCTGTGCACTCATAAACAGGCATGTGATTTCCCTGAATAGCAAAGGAAAATGCAAGCTATGGTTTTTTGTCATTACAGTCTGTAGAAGTGGTCCTGATTTCCAAAGCTGAGTACATAAACTTTGTGTAGTTCTGGGTTCTGGATAAATGCTGGACTTGCACCTTTCTGTTGATTCTTGTTCTTGGAAGTAACTCTTGTAATATTGTAAAAATTCCAAGTTTCTTCCTCTCAATATAATTTGCAAGAGGTCGTGGCATTTTTGATTTGTCTCTAAATTAGCAATTGAATAAAAATATTTAAAAGTGTATTACTAGTCTACTGTTAGCCTAAGCCATAATGATAGGGTCGTGGCTGTTAGCAGAAAGCATGGATTCTGTCCCTTCTATGGAAAATTCTCACTACCTTCAAAGCAGCGGATGGGAACTGGTTATAGAGAATGGAGCCTGGGCTCAGTAATAATCTTCACACATTGGGTGCAAATGGACACTTCTACACCTTGTTTGTAGGGGAAGAGACATGGTTTATTTTATCATGGAGACAGTGTCTGTCAGGTGTAGAATGACAGTGTTGTGTATAGTCTGCTTGAAAAAGCAAAACTGAAACAGGAAAACCAGTTCATAGGCCAGCCTCTGAATGTCTCCAGTAAATGATTATTGAATTTCTTTTTATTGTCTGGGGTTAAGTAGTGAGTTTTCATTCTTCAGAGGAGGTTTTATGTTGTTTTCATGTTGCTGCACACTGACATGAAACATTATAGGCTTTGCTCAAAGTAACAGTGTGTAATACAAGTTAAAAATATGAAATGGAAAATCATTTCAGAACGGAAAAATAACACAACATGTATTTCCTACATTGCTAGAAGGTTTTTTTCTGATGCTATTACAAAGTTGTTGCTTTTTTCCTTGTGCAAGTGATGTTTCATCAAAATGAATGCAGAAAATCCCTTCTGACAAAACAGAGCTTTCTTCAGCAAAAATCGTGTTCAGAAGACTTGGCCAAACTTTCTGATTGTGAATACAGAATCATGTTTCAAAGCCATTAATATTTCTGGAAAAAAATATTAAGTTTAATAGCTAATTAATATTTATTAAACCTGCTTTTATCACACTTCATGCACAAGATCAAAAAAGCATGTTCTGATTAACTGTCTGCCCAGTTCCTTTCCCATCCTCACTGGGTTTTGAAAACTGAAAGAAAATGTGTGGGGAAGTTGCAATTCAAAGTCTGTTGGTGTTATGGTTGTGTTGCCAAACATTTTAAACAAGGTGTGACTGACTATTATTCATATATCAAGTTTGTGTCTGTGTAAACATTTGTGCTTGAGAGTTACTAAGAAATTTGGTCCAGGGATCAGCAATTAGCAGTTTTCTTCTGTATTTGAAACTCATGGGAATGGTTGCAAAAAGGAAAGCAAGAATAGAATATTGTCTATAGTAGCCCTGTTTTGTTACTGTTTTCCCTTAATTGAATGAAAACGTGATGAAGAGTTATTGCAACGTTTGAAAAACCACAATGACATTCAGAATTCACATAGTAACAATATCACATGCCTTAGTTCATGTTCCAGCACCTTCTCTTGCAAAATGTGTATGTCTTATCTCTTCAAGGCACTGGCTCTCATCAGTGTTCACATGTGTGAACGTGGGATCGCTGTTTAGGTTCTTTTCTTTGAAAACCTTGGGCCTGGTAGGTTCTAATAGTTTTTGCAGTTGAAAGAGCTGAGAAATAGGCATTCCAAAACCAGGACTACTCAGTCAGGCACTTGTTCAGGTAGACTCCAACAGTGCTTCAAAAACTAAGCAGAAACTTATTTACAACCACTTCAACCATGACGTTTTTTCCCCCATTGTTACCTGAAATTTCAGTAACCTCTTTGCATACTAAAATCAGAGCTTAGATTGAAAGAGTTTGGAGGAGAGGAAGAGGGGGTATGACTTCCAGGTTCCTTTTTGACTTGATCCCTGTAATTCTAGTCACTGGTCTGGCAGCATTAGTGCTGTTAATCAAGTACAGATGCATTCTGCCCTCACCTGTTACTAAAGGCACTGATTCTCTGAGTCCAGGCATACCAGAAGAGGGGAGACTGTGAGACAGATTTCAAGGACAAATAGAGAAGGTGAGAGAGCACAGAAGGATCCTTACTGTAGATGTGAATAGTTTCACAGAATAGTTTACAGTCGAAAGTGTTTAATTCAAGGGCACGATTTCGGTGCTAAGTTGACTTTCTTCCAACTTAGTTCGTTCTACATTATAGAAGATGAGAATTGTGTGTTTTGATATGTCTACTTGCAACCAGTGACAGTTCATTTGAAACAGGGAGGGCAAATAGCACATTCACAGTGTAACTTTTTGAAACTAAAAGAGGGCAGAAAGGGAGCAAAGGAGGAAAATATTTGAAAACATAATCTTTGCTTTCATCCACCAGTAAGCCTGAAATAATATTTAGTTTAAAGATTTCTGGACATCCAGAAAAGTAGCCAGGATAGAAATCAGGTCTATCATTAACAATGTGGTATTGGCTGCAAACACTAGCAGTAAGCAAAACCAGTTCATTGACTGAATGTTCTTGCCTACATCTTTATGAAGAGAAAATTTTTGTGTGAGACACTGCAAAGCTTTGAAGTCAGTTTCACACACCTTCCAGTTGCCTAGAGAGATCTAGTTGTGAATGGACCTCTGGAGGTGTCTAGTCCAATTCCCTGCTCCAAGCAGTACATGCTTATCAGGTTACTGAGTGTTTTGGAAAACTTGTGAGGATAAAACCCTTCTGATCTGCCTGATCCTGGTTCCTGGGCTCTAGCACTCTTATGAGGAAGAAGTCTCTGTGTCCAGTGGGAACTCCCTTGCAGCTTGTGCTTTTTGACTGAGAAACTTCTGTTTTCTGTATAGTTCTCCCTTATAGGCAGTGTGTGATTGCACCCTGACACCCTCCGTCTCACCTTTTCTTCTCCTGGGGACTAAAAAGACACAATTCCCTCAAGCCTATCCTCCAACATCATGTATTCCCATCCCCAGACCACATTTAGTGGTCCTGCTCTGGATATGCTCCAGTATTGGCATCTCTTGTTATGGGACATTCCTCTCACCAGTTATGGATGCAGCCTCATGAGTGCTCTGTAGAAGAAGTAGTCGCTGTCTTCCAGCAGCCGGCTGCACTTTGCTGTGGAACTCAGGGCTGCAGTAGGCCTTCATGGGCAGACCATTGAATCATTCTCCTTCTCACCATGTGTCCTCCCTACCACAGTTCTTTTTCTGACCCATTGTGCCCCAGCTTGCCCTGCTGCTTGGGTTTGCTCCATCCCAAGGATAGAAGTTGTAGATTTGCCTTGTCTGCACTGCATTAGCCTGCTATTCACAGCTTTTAGGGCAAATTCTTTTCCACTCACTCTCACAAACAGTGTGGTCTTCCAGAAGGCTCACCTGTCAGGATATATAGCAGAGATTCTTTTTGTGTAAGCTCAATGACTATGTGCTTCTCAAACCTGAATATATACATAGGTCCTTCTTGGGGAAGCAACAGCTGTCTGTCATGAATACATGGCTTGTAGCAATTTGTTCATACTATGTGCATTGTCTTCCTGTTCTAAAAATAGCTTATGTCTTTTCCTTTTCTGCACTAAAGTGCACTTAAATTATTGTTCTCCAGTCCTTGCTATACTTCTGAAATTAGCATGTGCCTGTGATTCTATTAATTTATCTGCACAGTTTTAAGTCATTTTGTAGCAAAGCAGATTCACAGTGAACTGAAGAAAGAGAGCAATACATCTGTCCTCATAATAAGTATTTAAAGATGTCGCTCTTACTTAAGGGAAATAATTGAGAGATCAATTATGACTTGAAAGATATATTTTCCCACTGAGAAACTGATATTTAAAGCAAGATTTTAAGCATGTAAAGCCATAATTACAGTCCCTGCAGTGGTTTCTGCCCACCAGAAAGGTTCTCTTCATCAGAGAATTGTTGAATACATCTGAAAGATATGAGCTTGGTTATGATACAGGCACTTACAAAGGGAATGCTGTACCTGCTAACTAGAATATGGCAGATTTTAGAGAAGCTGGTTTTAACATAATTTGTTTTCCTGCTGCAGCTTTCTGTGTCATCTTGAATTGGGTTTCTTTGCTGACACAGACCAACTCCAGTTTTAACACTACTGTCTCTGCCTCTGGACACACCTAGAAGAAACAATGGCTTGGAGTCAGAAGGTTAGGGATTGGGACATCAAACAAGCTGTAAAAACCTTCTAAGCCTCATTTAACATCTTGACGTGTAGGAGCTGTTCTTTGCACTCGTGTTGCCCTGGCTGAACTCTACACTCTTAAAGTAGCCTGTGTGTTATGTTAAGACAGCAGACACTGAAGGGTCACTTCTGGGACGAGCTGAGGCCAGCTTTACCTCTGGTGCTGTATGTCAGTGTGGGTGCTACCTGTTAGAGTGGCGTTATGTTGGATGGATTGCTTTGCCAAGAGCAGGCAGGGCAGTTCCATGACACTCTTCTCCTGCCTGCACAATCACGAGCCTTCCCTCAAAGAAAGTGCATTGTGCAGGCAGACCGGTCACCTCGGAATTGAATGTTTCTGCTGTGGAAGTCAAACCATGGTTTCTGCCTGCAGAAAGACCACAGGACAACAGGCCTTGCTCAGTATAGTGCTCAGTGTAGTGCAGTATTGTGCCATGAACCTTGGGAACATGCTCACCTGGAGTAGTTTTCCCACCTGAAGCTACCAGATTATGCACAGAGATGTGTTCTGGACAGTTACGGCCAGGGTGGAATGGGTAAGGTCTGCCCTGAGGCATCCACAGGGTAGAACAGGACAGATCTTGCCTAGCTGAGCAAGGTTCATGGCCTGCCCATGCCTCTGAAGGGACCCTCAGGCCTCTGACAGGCCAACACCACTGATACCTTTGGGTCCAGGAGTAATGACTGGCTATGGTGAAAAGTGAGTCTTCATAGGAAAATACTGAAGGGGCAGGAGAGAGGGGCCATGGAGAGGAAATGGGTTGTCTTCTGCCATACCTCTGGATCGCTTTCTGTGTGAGACAGCCTTGCGTGTGGATCAAGGCAGCACAAGTGCTGAAAACAAAATAGTACCTTAGGCTGCCTTTGTGGTGAGCTGTCCATGGGCGTTTGCAACTAGCAGTAGGAAACTGTCAGTCTGGCCACTGGCTTGGCCTGCCACCCAGCAACTACTGGCATTTTGTTCTCCTCCTCTCCCTCTCCATAAGGAGAGCCTGTCATGGTGCTGCACCCCTCTTGCCTATGCACAAGTGTGAACTTACACTTTGCTTTCCTTGCAGGAGCAGTCAAGGTTTTATGCATATGAAGCTGACGAAAACCAAAGAGAAATACATCCTGGGTCAGAACAGCCCTCCCTTCAACAGTGTTCCTGAAGTCATCCACTACTACACCACAAAAAAGCTGCCTATCAAAGGAGCAGAACACTTGTCCTTGCTCTACCCTGTGGCTGTACGGACTCTCTAATAACCTAGTCTCACCCCTTCCTGTGGATGGGAGGTGAGAGATAAGCTGGGTTGCACAGAATTCATTGCCAGAATTCAGAGCTTGAGTCTGTGATGGAGAGAGGCAGCTTTTAGTCTTGTGAATGTGGGCTCTCTGCAGAGTTATCTATGGGACTGTGTGTGTGATACACTTGTGCTGCAGCATGCCTCTAGAACTGTATTGCTAGGTAAGAGAAAGAACACTTATTCTAGTGCAAGGAGAGCAGATAACCTTCCTAGACCTTCTATGTGAATGAAAGTGCTTCCCAACAAAAGTTCTTCCTTCATGTTTTGAGAAGAATCAACAAGTTCTTCTCAGCATTAAAAAAACAGCAACCTTTATTCTCTTGCTACCCTGAGAAACTTCTCCATGAGAAAGAGTAACCTTACTCTGAGGGACCCTAGGGTGTTCTTGATGGACCTGAGAAGGAGCTGCTTAGCAGGCGAGTCTCTGGCTCTGGTCACATAGCTTGATGGGTTTGGGATTTTTTTTAATGCAGTTTCTTGGGGTAGTCAAATATTGAACTTCTATTAGACACACAATCTTAAAATAATTTTGTGAGAGCGAATCATGGTCAATTATGAATAGGGGATGTAATTAAACAGTAGTTTGTTATATATTTTTATCCTTTTTGGTACAATAATCTCTTAATGTTTACTGTCTTCATTTGCAAGTTTCATTTGTAGGTACAGGCAGCTAATTCTGTTTGGGGCAGTTACACCATAATGTTTTAAGTAGTTAGGATAAGTCATTTTGATATGTGGGGTAGTATTTATGCATGAGGGTGGTCAAAGGCTTTTATAAAGCTTTAGTAGGCAAAATCTTCACTTGCTCATTCATCTGGATCAAACAGCTGTCCTACTGATATAGCAGGCTAACACGTGTGTCACACTCCTTTTCACAAGATGGCTTTTGCAGCTGTGAGAACTGCATGTAGCAGAGCAGAAATTGTTTTTCTGGTCTACCAAGGCATTCTTAAGGCACAGCCCCGTTGGCACATACCTTCTGGCCAGTGTTCTTTTTCACCATGAGCAGAAGCCTGCCTCCTGCTGTGTTTCAGTCACTGTCAGCCAGAAGCACTGTAGAAGCTGCTCTGTATCTTAGTCCTGCCAGCTTAGTGCCCATCCACTTGGGACATATTTTCTACATGCTCTGTGTGCTTGTCTCATTGTGCTTATCTCATTCAGTGAGATAAGTGAAAAATTATAATTGTACACAAGCTGGAACTGGGGAATCTGTAGCCTTACAGTCCTCATGTCGTGCCATCTCCCACATATGTCTAGAATGTTGTGCATTAACCCATCAGCTGGTATAGTAGCAAACTGGTTATATGCAGGTTATGTATTTTACAGACAGCAATAGGACTGTGAAATTGTGTGCTATTTAATTCAGCTTTCTTAGCTACTACTATTTTTCTATGTATGCTTAGAAAGAAGTGCAAATCTGAAAATTGTAATGGAATAACCACTTACTGCCTGTAAAAGTAGTGCTTCATGGTATTGTCTAATCTGGTAAGAACCTCAAGGATGACCCATATACTGTCACTGGTGCTAAATATTCTGTTTCCTTTTAAGCCTGCCTTATTCTTTATATGGCATCCGATGCAGATTGAACAGAAGTGGATCCTATGTATGTGAAGAGCCCAGTGTCATTCTGTGCAGCAATGGTAGTGAGTCAAACCGTCTGTCTCACCCAGAATCAGAAGCTGCATTGAAATAGGTTTTTCAGTTTTCTGAGGAGGTGGCACAGTGGAGGACAAAGAGACAACATTCCTCTCCAAGTGAAAACAAACATCCCCTTTTTCATGTACACACCCACCTGCTTTTTTTATTTCCCTGAAATCTTTGCTTTCTTAACATCACCCAACTGACAAGAGTATACAGGCACTTTTAAGTTAGTATATTCTCTCACCAGAGTAGGCATTTATGAAGGTGGCAGAGCTCGCACAGACTAGGAATCAGGTGACATCTGCTCTGTCTGAGTCTTGGCCTTTTTGGGCTTGAGAACACTATCATGCCCTTTGGGACAGAAATATGTCATATTTCTTCTTTGGTGTGTTGAATCTGGCATGATTGCTGTTCCATGGTCTGTTTTTCTTCTTCAAAGGAAAAAAAAAGTATGCCCCTACTCTGTCTTAACAGCAATTACCGGTAGAAACCAATAGCATTATTAGCCAAGGCCTTGTCTGGCTTCCTTAAGCACTTTGTCTTTAGTTCATGGGGATAACTATTGTACCAGACCTTTCTTGTCATGGGTCTGATCAAAAGTCAGATGAAGCCAGCAAGTGCCATTTTATTGCTGTCTGCAAATTTTGGGTTGGGATTTATACCTTCATACAAATCGTGTGAATATGCATCACACAAATGAGTATACAGCTTATTACAGCTTCAAGGATCAGATCAAGGTTCTTGGTTCAGCAAGAGGAAACCATCTCAGAACGTATTGGTTGTCCATGGGAAGGTTTTTTTATTATTTTTCTAAAAGACTTTTAGAAAGTACTCAGTAATTGCAGAATAAATAAAACCAGGATTTTATTTGCACTGTAATGTTGTCTTTGTTTATTTAAGTGATTGTATGATATTTTTCCAGTGAAGGAATATTCTTCCCAGATTTTTTAATGTACAGTGAAAATGCAGTGTGTTAACAGTGTGTAGTATTGCGTATAGGTGGAAGATCTTGTAGTGATCATGCCTATATAGCACATTAAAAGTTTATTTTAAAAAAAAATACAAACCTCTCCCTTTTCTTCCTCTGATTGTCCGTGTGTACTCAGATTGTCATGAACAGCTAATAATTGAAGCAGCCTTTTAAAACAACTTATGTTTATGTGTCTTAACTGTGTTGTGAAAGTAATCATTAGGTTGTAATTTGAAGTCTGGAAAATCATGTGTCTCAGTTCTGCCCTGATTAATTCTCTTGATAATGTGCACCTTTACAAGGGCTGACACGGGTGCATGTGTGAATGATATTGCTGGTGGTGTCCAAGGAATCCAGTTATTGCTGCTCACAGCATAACACTGGTGAGTCACTTTTTGCAGACTTTATAAGAGGTGTTAATTAGGCTTGTATTTTGATGAGTATTTCACAGCATGATGAAAGCTGTGAACATCTGTATGATGTGTAGGAGAGCTTTGTCTGTAGTGGCCGAGATTGCACTTCACAGCCCCTTCCATAACTGGAAAAATCATTTAGGTTTATGGAAGTACCGTCATCACCATGGTTTCTGTACTTGATAACAGATTATTCTCTTACTTTGAAATTAAGTCTTCAGAGACAGGATGCAAAGCACAGGGCTGTCTTAAGTGCAAAAGTACAAAACAGACATTTTTGGCTTCTCAAAGAACATGGCCTGAATCTATACTCTGAAGAAAATTGGTTACTGCTTGGAGGATGACATATTTCTGTGCTTCTTCTCACCATCCCATTGGGTTTTGCACTTCATCTTGATGTCATGGCTCAAGCTGGCAACACAAACACCGTGTGGCAATGTTGGTGGCATCTAAAAATGACATCTTTTATCCAGGCTCTGATTCCATTTTGACACTGCTACACTGCTAAGCTATACTCTGGTGGACTCGGTCCTCTGCTGCTGGAAGTTATTCATGCTTCCCTCGGGTCGCACCTCAAGTGATGCCTGAGCAGAACAAGCAAGATCTTAACAGAAGTTTAAATAAACAAATTAAAGACCTCACCCCACACATACTATCACCCCATACTATCTCCCTGTGGAGAGGGTGAAACAAAACAGAGATGAAACAGAATTGTCTGTACTCCTAGTCTGAGCAAGGAATGAAGGAAACAAAAAGGGGATTCATTTGGTTTTCGTACATTTTTTCTTTTTTAATGATCTGCAGTGATCTCACGTAAAAAACTGCATATTGCTTTATTTTATTACTTATTTCTGGAGTCCCCAGTAAGAAGGTAAGAAGAAAGTAAGGAAGGAAATCGCAGCAGTTGCACAAAGTTGTTGATTTGAAATGAAGCAAATAGAAGTCCAACTGAAAAAAAAGTTGATATGTTGCAACGGATGACCATATACAATCCAATTTTCTGCAGCATGTGATTTCCTGTCTGAAGTCTTGAGTTTCCTCTGAGAACCAGGTATGCACAGTCTAGAGATGCTGTGCTGCCTTCAGTGCTCTGCACTTTGTATTTAATTCAGTGGTAAGATTAGACCAAACATTGCCTTTGCCTTCAGGGTCCCTGAATTGCACTTGTTGCTGCTGACAATCCGAAGACACAAGCTTGGTGAAGCTTGTCAGTAAGTTGATTATATTAACCCATTCCCCTAGTCTGTCTCCAAGAAACAATGGTTCTAACCACAGTAGAAATATCAACAGGATGGCTGGAAATCTACTGAGTTGCATAAGCCATGGGGATGACTGAAACATGATTATATGAAATTAATATATAGGAAGAGTTACAGGATTTTTTGTAGAGTAATGGCTAGATTGTGTCAGGTAGTATGGGCTGGGCCTGGCTGAAATTTAGCTGTGAAAGAATAGAGAAGAATAAGGGAACCATTTACAGGTAATCAGCTTGTTAACTGCTATAAAAGTTGTAAAAGTGTCATGGAGAAAGTGTGGAGATACTTACAGAAAAGGCGGACTGTGAATGCCAATGAGGCAAAAGCCAAGCGTGAGACACTGAGAGAATTTGAATGCAGGAACCAGGGACTCTCTACCAGTCTGTAACGGATATTGTCCAGGGCCTCTCAAGAGAAACACAGAAGATACCTACAAGAGATAACCCAGACGAAGAGATTATGAGGAGAGACTAAAGAAACTTCATGAGAATCCAGAGAGACTCAGAAGAGACCTCAAACAAAACCCTGGGGATGAAAAGGGGAGAATTCAGGAATCCCTTGGGAGAAATACGAGGGACCCTACATCCTTAGACACTACACATGGTAAGGCTGGAATTCCTACACTGACCCTCCCGACCTCTCTCAGACTGTGAGGTCTCCCACATAGGACAAGGAAGTTACATTAGGAACCACAACACTAATCAAACCAACTTCTCTGTGGACTGTCCTGTGGAACAAGAAGGTCATGTTTCTCATGGTTGACATCACACATACCCATGTCTAAAATGTTTTTGGATCTGACTTCATTTAAACTCTGCACTTTTGTTTTGGTCTTTAACTGCAAAAACCAGCCCTGTGCTCTCTATTTCTTATTAATTAATTATTGTTAATTATTTTCAAATATAAAGTTATGTGATATAATTGTGTTAAGTTATTATAGTGAAAAAATTCCAGTTAGTAACTTTGTATGGCCAGGATGGACCATGGTTTCAACCCGAGTATTACCAGTTCTGTGAAAATAAGGGCCATGTAAACAATGTCTTTGATTTTTATTGTTTGTACATAATTTCCTTTCAGCACAAATGTAGTAAACTTTCCTCTGAAATCATCTTATTATTTATCTCCAGTAATTAGATCCGTTAATAGAGAGGACAGCCTGTAGAATCTCATCATCTGTCTGTTGTGTCTACACATTAAGCCTATTTTTATTTCCATGTAAACATACCAATATAGAATCTTTTAGGTCATTGAGTCCAGCATTTAACCTAACACCTTCAAACCCACCACTAAATGCCACATCTTTTAAATATCTCCAAGGATACTTCCCAGAGCAGCCTGGTCTATGATTGATAGCCCTTTCAGTAACAAATTATTTCCATGTTAAGGCGGTCAAAACCACTGCTGGTGCAACTTGAGGCTGTTATCTTCTCATCCCCTCATTTGTAGGTGAGAAAAGGCTGACCCCCACCTCACTACAGCCACCTTCCCAATAGCTGCAGAGTCAGTTTCCCTGAGTCTCCTTTTCTGCAGGCTAAGCACACCCTGTCCCCTCAGCTGCTCTTCATAAGACTTGTGCTCCAGACCCTTCACCAGCAGCTCCATTGCCTTTCTCTGGATGCAGTCCAGCACCTTAATGTTCTTTTTGAAGTGAGGGGACCAGAACTGGACACAGAACTCAAGGTGTGGCCTCACCAGTCCCAGCTACAGGGGGACAATCAGTGCTTGGGTCCTGCTGGCCACACTATTGCTGATACAGGCCAGGATGCCACTGGGCTTTTTGGCCATGTGGGAATACTGCCTCATGTTCAGCCAAATGTCAACCGTATCACCCCCAGGTCCTTTGCTGGGCAGTCTTCCAGACACTCTGCCCCCAGTCTGTAGTGCTGAGTGGAATTGTTGTGACCCAAGGGCAGGACCTGACACTTGGCCTTATTGAACCTCACACCATTGGCATTGGCCCATTCATCCAGCCTGTCCAGATCCATCTGCAGAGGTTTCATACCCTACAGCAGATCAACACTCCCACACAATTTGGTGTTGTCTGCAAAATGGCTGAGAGCATGCTCAGTTCCCTCATTCAGACCAGTGAATTAGATATTAAAGAAAACTGGCTCCAATACTGACTCCTGGGGAAAGCACTTGTGACCAGCTGCTGGCTGGATGTAACTCCATTCGCCACCCCTCTCTGGACCTGGCCATCCAGCCACTTTGTTACCCAATGAACAGTGCACCCATCCAAGTCATGAACAGCCAGTTTCTCTGGGAGAATGCTGTGGGAGACAGTTGGCTTTGCCGGAGTCAAGACAGACAACATCCAAAGCCCTTCCCTCATCTATTAAGTGGGTCACTCTGTCATAGGTCAGGTTGGTCAAGTAGCACCTGCCTTCCCTAGATCTTTGCTGGCTGCACCAGATCCCTGGTTGTCTTGTACGTGCCCTGTGACTGCACTCAGCATGATCTGTTCCGTGACTTTCCCCAGACCGACAGGCCTCTAGTGCCCCAATACTCTATAGATCCTCCTTCCAGCCCTTGCAGAAGAGCATCACACTGGCCAACTTCCAATCTCCTGGGACCTCCCTGGTTAGCCAGGACTGCTGCTAAATGATTAAAAATGACCCAGTGAGCTCTTCCACCAGCTCCCTCAGTACCCTTGGGAGGATCCTATTTGGCCCCATAGACTGGTGTGTGTCTAAGTGGTGTAGCAGGTTGTTATTTTTTTCCCCTTGGATTATTAAGCCATCATTCCGTTCCCCATCTATGTCTTCCAGCTCACCAGATGTATTGATAGAAACATTTTGTCTTTTACTGCGGTAGCCAAATTAAGTTCTGGTTGGACTTTGGCCCTTGTAATATTCTCTCCCTACAAATCTGGATCTTGGTAGTCTTCCTGAATGGAGTCCCACTTCTTCCAAAGGTCATAAACTCTTTTCTTTACTGAATTACAGCCAAAACTCTCTTGTTCAGGCTGGTTTTCTTCCCCCCCTACTCCCACCTCCACCACATGTCTTTCGGCATTCAGGGATGGTGCTTCCACACCTTTAAGATTTTTTTTCTTCAAAAAGTGCCAGGCTGCCTAGATTCCTTTGACCTTCAAGAATGCACAGAATCACAGGATCATTTAGGCTGGGAAAGACCTGTGGACCATCGAGTCCAATCTTTGACCTAGCCACCACCTTGTCAATTAGACCATTGCACCATGTGCTATGTCCAGTCCTTTCTTGAACACCTGCAGGAGTCGTGACTTCACCACCTCCCTGGGCAGCCCATGCCAATGTTTAACAATCCTTTCCATCAAGAAATTCCTCCTGATACCCAGCCTGAACCTCCCCTGGCACAGCTTGAGGCTATGTCCTCTCATCCTGTCACTAATTGCCTGAGAGAAGAGGCCAACCCCCAGCTAGCTACAACTCTCTCTCAGGGATTTTTCGAGCAGTAAGGTCACCCCTGAGCCTCCTTTTCTCCAGACGAAACAACCCTAGGTCCTTCAGCCTCTCCTAATAGGACTTATCCTCTAGACCTTTCACCAACTTCACTGGCCTTCTCCGAACTCACCCCAGACCCTCAATACCTTCTTTGGAGTGCCTCCCAAGAGACTCTGTCAACTAGGCCAAAGCCTTCCCTACAGAAGTCCAAGCTGGTAGTTCTCCTAACCACATTCCTTAATTCTATCATTTCATGATTACTACGGCCCAGACATCCTCCAGCCATTAGCTGCACCAGTTTTACCGCTATTAAGGCTGTTCCTCACCTCTGTTAAACAAATTAAATAGTCCCTTCCCTTACTTCTCTTTTGTGCTGTCACCATGTGACTGCCTGAATAATTCTGATTCCAAGGTGCTGAGTACTGGCTGAGTGAAAGAGTTTGAGTTGCAGAGTCCAGGGTCTGCTCTGTCACTAACAGGAGCTCTTGTGAAGAAAACAAAAGGTGAGAGCAGGCCCCGTTTGCACCTGGAAGCTGCTTTTAAGCTCAGACTTTACTGCTGACCCCTACCTGTACTGCTCTGTAGTATCTTCACTTATGTAATTCATTGCCTTGTATCTCATCGATTCTGACCCTAATCCTGACACATCCCCTTGGTTTTCAGGCTTAGCCTCAGGCTTTCTATGTCCCTATGCACCTGCTGTTTTACTACTGGACTGAGATTGACTTGCTGGCTCACAATCATGCCTGGAAAAACAAACAAACAGAGAGAGAAACAGAAAATAACTCTGCATCCTGTTCCAGCCATAGGTTTTGTTTCTATAGAGGTCATGTGAAAATGGAGCTTGACAGCAAGAGATATTATTCTGGGATTGCCAAAGCTGCTGAACTGCTTTGTTTTTAACACATTGAGCAGCTAAGTGCTTGCATGTACATCCTTCCTTCAGTTTTTATGTCTTCTATTTACAGCTGTGGCCACCCAGTGGCTGGAGAAGGAGGCTGGTTCATGGGCAAAACAAAATTTTCTTGTTTTCAAAAAATTACATGTTAACCAAACCCAGAGCAATTATAGGGGGGACTATTGCAATTTCTTAAATTTTTTTCTCGTCTATGCTAAATCTTAACTTAATGTTCATCATGTCATGATTTTACTCCATATTGAATTTGCTTGTTACTGAATCATAAAATTTTGGATATTTCAACAACAGCAACAATGAAAATGGAAGATGTGTTTGGCCTGCTTGTGCTCGTTTTGCCTTTTATATTTGTCTCTCCAGGTGCACTTCTTCTTTCCTTCCTTCATCCTAATCTCTCATTCCTCCTCCTTTTACCTACCTACTTGAAAAACTGAAATCTAACTGTCAAATATTTTGGTTTGAGTCTTGGAAAATTACAAAAAATTAGGAACATTTTGATGCAAAATGGAGTTTTGTGGCCACTCCCAGCATATTTGGTCTTGATGCTGCCAGTCAGACAGTGCAATCCCCAGGACTCTGAAGGGACAGGAGGGAATAGGGCTGTGTGTTCTCTCTGCCCAGAACTGCCACCACTCTCCAAGTCTTGATGGGCCAAGGCACTCCTGGGTTACAGGGAAGGTCCTCCAGCCTTGTGAGGACTGAAGACACCCCAGCTTGGCCTGAGGTGGGGCCCTTTTCAATACAGAGACAGAGCATAAGGAAACTCCTCCAGAAGTGGATCCCTCTCACAGGCAGGCAGTGATCCTGTTTTCCGTAGGCTCACATCCTCCTATCCTGTCCCCCACAGCCTTAAATCCTCATGTTCCCTGCTCCTGTGTCTCTATGGGACACAACTGGCTGTGTAGAGACACTCTTTCGATAGGGACCGCAGGAAGAGGGAAGGGAGATTTCCTTCAACCGCCTTCTGAATCTCTAGGACAGATAAGCAGGGGAAAATCAACTCACTCTCTTTTCCTGGGAACACAGCTCCCTCATGAGGCAGACTTCAGGAGGGCCCTTTGAGGCTCCAGGTTCAGCTAACTAATGGGATATAGCTGCAAAACTACCTGCAACACCAAGGAAGCAGACATAAACATCAGCCCTCAGCACAGGTACAACTGGCAGAAGATGTGTCTTGTAAGAGGTGAGGCTGGGGAAAGGAATGCTAGATTCTGCTGTTTTGCAGGAAGCCCAGGTGCCCTGCTGCTCACTAGCCCTGCTTTGCTCTAGCTGCAAGTCCCAACTGTTTTCTCAGCACCAAAAGAACCCAGACGTGACTTCTTCACCATACTCTAGAGACTGCTGTTTAATTCTTCAGAAATCAAATCACAGACTCTCACCCTATAAACCCTGCCACCCACCTAGCATGCTTTTTTATCCCACCTGTTGATGTCCTTGATGTATGATAAATGTCCAGGAGGATCACCGTGGTAACTGTGCAGCTCTTATTAGTCCATGGCAAATGGTAGGACTGTGCTTCCAGCCTGGGGCTGTTCATTCCAGGTGTACTGACACCCTTTCACATGAAAGCAAACTGTTGCTTCTGCTGCCAAAGGAATTGAGAAAAAAAACATTGATAGTATATGCTGTAGCATACCACTTGTCTGTCCCTGACTCCAGCTCGCGTAGGGACTCCAGCGTAGCAAGTATAACAGCACTCCGCAGCGGCATGACATCTTCATTCAGGACACAATAGTCCCTGTTAATTTTCAGCCTCCATCAGACTTTTGCATGGGCCATATGAGATATTTAAAAGACGCTGATCATTCTTTGGGTCTCCAATGGGTGAATCAGCCTCCAGATGGGAGCCAGGGAGTCTCTGTTGCTGCAGTATCCCTGCTGGTGCTCTGTCATGGTGGCAGTCGGAGCCTGCCCTTCATGCACGCACAGTAAGGCCACAACAGAGAAACGTCCTGAGAGGCCAGACAAGCTAGTGAGCTGTTTAATGTTCTCTGTATTCATGATGGCTACGCTAAAAGCTCATTGGTATCCTTTTGGGCCCTTGAAGTACACCGCCCTCAGGCAGCCCAGGCCAAGGATACCTGGGGCCTCCAGAACTGCCCAGAACAGGGTGTTTTTGCCACAAACCCAACAACATCAGTCAGTAGCATTAAACACCTCACATAAGGGTGAACAAGAACCTTGGAAGTCCGTGCAGTAAAACCTCCAATATCAATCTCAGTGAAGAGGAAGGTGTATTCTCTCATTCTTTCTGCAAGATAACTACCCTAGCATAGTTAAATGCACAACATTTGTATTAACGTGCTCCAAAGCTCAACAAAATAAAGAGGTGTTCAGTGCAGCCAGCCAACTTCAAAGACACAGAAACCTGCTGATTAATAACTGCTATAGCTATAGCATGCTCAATTCAGAACTCCCATTGTCTCAATCTGCATGCTGGGTGCCAAAAAGGACTGTGGTGTGTTGACCTTGGCTGAATGCCAAGTGGCAACAAACAGCTCTATCACTCAACAGGACAGGGGAGAAAACAAGATGAAAAAGCTCGTGGATCAAGATAAAGGCAGTTCAATGAAGAAAACCAAAGACTGTGCATGGAAGCAAAACAAAGCAAAAATATTTATTCTCTCTTTCTCATCGTCAGGTGGTATTCTGGGAATAAGCGCCTCTGTATGTGTAGTGATAACAAACATCTTACTAAAAAATCCCTCCCATGATCCTTAACTTCTATATTTTTTGCCAAGCACAACATCATATAGTATGAAATATCCCCTTTGATTAGTTTGAGTGAGCCGTCCTGGCTATATGTGCTTCCAAACTCTTGCCCGCCTCCAGCCTCCTGGCCATTGGATGGAGTATGAATAAACAGCCTTGATGCTGTGCAAGCCCTGTTCAGCATGACCAAAACATTGGTGTGCTATCAACACCATTGTAGCTACAAGCACAAAGAACAGCTCTGTAATGGTTGCTACCAGGAAAGTTGACTGCATCCCAACCAGACCCAGGACGCTCACCATGCTCCTCTGTGAGTCCAGTGTCACCCAGCTGCAGCTGGAACCCCATCTCCCTCCACTTCACCCCTGCAATATTAGGGAAACCCCTGTCCTCTGCCACTCCAGGCTGACCCTCACGCTAAACCTTCCCTTTCCCCATAGTAGAGGAGGAGGCATTGAAACTTTCTTTCCTTGGCTCCACACAGCTGACAACTGGCACTGCTAGCCACTCTCCACAGTGCTTTCTCCTCCAAGCCCAGGGAGTAGGGCAGCAGCCCACCAGGACCTGCCTATCCCAGCCCTGAAGGTTTGTTCCTCTGCTTCCCCAAGGGCCTAGAGTTGTGTTCATCAGAGGTCTGCTTGCCCGAGAGCCTTCTGTCCCTAGACCATTTTCTGAAAGATGCAAAGACTGCAGCAGGGATGGGATCTGGCTCTCTAACTGGCCACAGCAGGTCAGTCCTCATGATTGCCATTAACTGTAGCAGTGAGAATTGGGTTACAGCTTTTGTATCTGCTCCAGGGAAACAGAGTGTACAGCTGGCCAGGCTTTCAGCAGAGATGTGCCTTGGAGCAGCTGCCAGGTTGCAGAGCAAAGTGGCAGCTTTTGTCTCCCCAGGCTCTGTTACCCCTTGCTGAGGTATAGCCAGCAGCTGTTTGTGAGCTCTCTGTGAGTTGCTTACCCGCCTCAGTCAGCTCCTGACATCTCTTCTTTGATGAAGACGTTTCTACTGAGGCAACCAGCACCTGCCTCCTCCCAGTGCCAGGGAATACTCTGCAACCTTGGGCTTCCCCTGAGGAAGGAAGCACAGGCAGGCACAGGTGAGGACACTCAGCCAGGCTGTGCCCTGAAGCTCAGACCTTGGCTTTGCCTCTGTGAGCTTCTGTCTCCACTCTCCATTCTCTTCTGGGGCCTTTGCCACCAGGCCTGTGAAGGCAGCATTCTCACAGGAACACACTGAGAGCCCAAAAAGCATCCCTGTTTGACCTGGGCCACTGCCCAGCTGCTTTGTGATACTACAGAACTGGTTGGGCCTTCCAAAACTGTGATTCATCTGGAATCCAGCCTTGGATGTGCTGTAGGTTCAGGGCCTGGATCCCAAGAAGACCCCCTGAGCCCTGGTGCCAGTGCTGACTCCATCACCCACATCACAGTTCCAGTTCTGCTGAGAAGGAAAAAGTGACAGCACTTCCTGCCCCAGGAAGAAATGTTTCCCAGCCCTGGAGCTGCTTTGTTGGGCATTTCACCCTGTGTTACTTGTTACCCAATGCTACTCAATGCAATGGGGACAGGTTCTTTTAAGTATCCTTTGCAGAATTAGAATGGGTCACAATGTCGTAATTAAAATTAGATCTTTATTGTTGCATAAAGTGAGTCAATTTCAGATAGAAAGTCTTTTGGAAATGCTACAGTAGCATTCCAGATAACTTCAAGCATAGCAGAAATATTTAGAACAGTTGTTTCAAGTTCAACAGTACTTAAAGTTGGAAAATTCTTCCAAAATTTTGTATTTTCTTGCAGTCAATTATCTCCTGAGTCCCACAGTGTAATCACATGTAGAAAAAATACTGTATTTGATTGGCTTTGAGCTGCGATTAATTTAAGTTGACTTTGGTCATGTGACTGACTAAAATATTGGAAGGCATGTCGCTACATTAGGGAAGCTTTATGATGCTGTAAATTGATTGAAAAAACATAGAACGAAGAATATGCTCCAAAGTGAAGATTGTGATTTAGCTCAGACGGTGAAAGTTGCCTTTCTTTATGGAAAAGCAACTGTCTTCATTTTTATATTCTGTTGTCAAGAAGAAATTTTCACAAAGCAATAGATCCTTTCCTATTTCATCAAAAATCTGTTCCTTGCAGTTCATTTTCTGTTAGAATATTTTTTCCAGTTTAAAGTAATGTAAGCATCATGGGGGGGCGGGGGAGAATCAGTGAAAATGTTATTTGCAGTAATAACAAAGTATTCGGCTTAAGATTTTCTATCAAAATACATGAATCATTCATTAAAAACTGTAATCATTAGTTTTTAATGTTGAGAAGGTAGTCCAAATAAAAAATACACATCTAAAAGTGCTAGGTAGGAGGAGTGGTTTAAGGAAGGATTGTTTCAAGTTGTCCCTGTTTGGCAGAGACCTTTGTGAATTTAGGAAGGATCCAGCATAACGTTAGTTTAAAAGCCCAGACTCTAGAATCCACCTGGAAAACTACAGTATGTCAAAGAATTGTTACCATTGTATATACAGAAGATGTGGAAATGCAACATTTAATTAAGAAGGGCTTCTTTAAAACAGGTACTTCAATGATGTAACAGAGAAGTTCAGATGTTGTGAGAGCTTCACAAGATTTGGAGCTTGGAGGAAAATGTCAAAGATGGGATGTTATAGGAAAAGGTGCAAAAAAATTTGGAAATGACATCTAAAAATTGCATTAAAGGGAAAGTCATGCAGAATAATCATAGATTAGTTTTTCCTTGTGAGATTTTCCTCACAGTAATATGGCCAATAATCTGTTTGGAAGGGTATTCCATCCAACCATTTCCATCTTTAGAATGGCACCTTGGGCAAGTTTTGGTGACTAGCTCCTGGTGAGTGCATGCATTTAAATGAGAAAGAGCTCTGAATGACAACCAACAGATGTAAAATAGTAAGCCAGAAACTTATGCCAAGGCGATGTGCATGTGCTGCTACGTTTTGGACAAATGCAGTGTGATCTGTCATGCAGTTAACAATAACGCAAGAGGAAAGCATACCAGTTCAAATAGCTCGAGTATGGTATAGATCAGACCACTGGAGGTAGTGCATTATTCTACAGAACTAAAAATACCTTCTCCTGGGAGTGATGCCTGCCCTATTAAATGCCTTGGAACTCTGGAAAACTCATAAAATCATCTGCATCCCAACAGACACGGGAACACCTTGTCGAATTTATATCATTGTAATTTCATCCAACCCCATTGCACTGCTGGAGCCACACAGGCAGCTTAAGAGAAAGCAGCTAAAGAAGGTAAATATGGCCTCTAGCCATCTAGTCCGTTCATGCCCTGTTGTGAGGGAGAAAGCGTATGTGGATTTGCCTAATTACTGCATGCTTTTACAGGGAAAGCCCACTTCATCTAGGCTTTTCTGCAAGTGGCGTGGATATTACTTCACTGTTTTACCAGGTGTAAACAGCCCATGCGTAATCATCCCTTCCAGAGAGGAATCACACTGTCAGTGCCGGGGACGCCACTGCCGATTTTTTATCATCTTGTAGTAAAACCAGCATTGACAGCAACGTGCATTCATGCTGCCATCAAGAGGGGGCAGCCTTTGTTAACTGCATCTCTGCTTCTCGCAGCACAATGCTGTGTCTGCCTTTTTGGGGTGTGTTTTCACGCCAGGTTCTTGTCACATGGGCTTCTTGCCTGTTTGCTAAGCTGTCGGTTTTTGTCAAAGCTGTTCAGGACAGATACCATCTTCTGGACTGAGCTAGACCAGCACGGCCCATGTAAGCGTCCCAGGTAATGGTGATGGGGTTGGTGGGAGTTGAGAGTTACCTAACTAGTTGGTATGTAATTGGGGCCGCTTCGATCACACAGAAACCAGGACACTGATACCAGTAAGAACCAGGTCTACTATAGAAATTCTCGTAAACTTTGGTTTTCTTCAGTCAGATTAAGTGAATACCAGCTAGGCATAAATCTTCCATCTGATGATTTCACAGGAGTGTTTCAGATTGCACTGGCAGGTCTAGATAAACAGTAAAAACTGGATCTACTATAAGGCCAGATATCACTTTTACCCATTCAAGATCCTTTTTCTTCAATTGTACGTAACAATTATCTTCTTTTTTTTTTATTGTTAGAATACCGACCTTGTATTTCTATAGCCTTAATTTCAGATTTCAGTGGGAATCCAGACGCAAGGGGCATAAATAAAAACTTCATCCAAGGACTTTTGAAATTTGTTTATAAGTTTTATTGCCTTCAGTTATCTGTGTACAAGGCCCTATTTTTTTTTTCAAGGATAAAATTTTTAGTAAATGCAGAATAAAATTTATCTCCATGAAGTGCAGAAGTCAGCTCCAGCTCATTAGTGATCAGTCTGGGTTCACCAAGATTTCCACTGAGTGCACATTCTCGGTAAGAGTGGGTCAGAAAAGGATCAGGGAACTTTTAATGAAAACAAATGGGGAAATATCTCAGCACTAAATTTAACCAGAAATCTGTGTCTCTTTGGGGTTTTTAACTCAAGAAGAGCAAAGAATGAGGAATAATGTATCATCAGATGCCATGGATCTTTAGGCAACTACTCTAAAAAGTGATACAAAATTGCTAACCCTCACAGATCTGCCAAGAGCAATAAAATTTGTTACCCTTGTACAGCATTCAGATACCCTGAAATGAGAAACATAACATCTTGAGAAAACATGGAAATTACCTAGACAGATGATAATAAACGGAGCCAGGTATTTGCCACATCTATGATTGTACTCAGCCATAATCCAGAATCTCAGGTTTGCAATTTACAACATTCTTTCTCCCAGTTCAGTGCTGTTGTTGGAAAACAAAAACTGTTGTTTTTCAGTGAGCTATCCATACATTTCTAACATGGAATGATGCATACAGCTGTCATTTCAACATGCATTAACAAGTGCCCGACAAGCATGCTTGTTTGTTGTTGTCATTGTTGTTGTTTTAGTGACACAAAATGCAATGCAACATCTTGGATAGGCCAGGGAAAGCTCACAGGTATTTTTCATTTTTTGGCAATAACTGAGTCTGGTCTGCTACGTCTCTCCGATGAAAAGCAAAGTTGATGCTGGATTTCTGCATAAGTTATCTTACTTAGATAATCTAATTTTCGTTATTTCCCTATGTCATATCAGGCAGCCAGTCGAATTGGCTGCAAAACAAGCAATATAGGTGCAAATGCATGTGCCTATGTCTTTACTAAGGAAAGATATTTCTTCATCTGGATGAGATCCAGAATAATATTAAGAAACTGAGAATAAAATATTCCCAAAGCCACTGAATGCCAAATGGTAGTATTGTCTGAAATGCATGAAAGCTGTGAAAGAAATTATCTTCCATGTAAAATTAGTCATGTTATTATAGTTGACTGAATACTTCTATCAACTGTTTCATATTCATGTCACTCTGCTCCCCCTCAGAGGCCAGCTGTAAGAGTAGGCTCCAGGAAGCACAGGGCTAATTATTTGCATGAATAGCATTTTCATATGTCCTCTAGCAATAGCATCTGAAAGCCTCGGTCACAGAGAGTTTTCAAAAAGAGCCGTCCTCTGAACCTCACAGGCTGTGAGCCACACACAGCATTGTTAGAGCAGTAAGAGGCAGGAGAGACAAAGGGTGAAAACAGCATCACCACCACAGGCTCCGCACCTGCTTCTGCTCAGAACAGCTTCAGCACGGCTTTTTGGTCTATCTTTCCTAGGGTGGCTTTTGCATAGATTAAAGCTGAGTCTTAATATGTAGGTTGGATTTAAACAATCATTATGCATTTTGCAGAACTGCGGTGTGGAGATGAGATTCGAAGAAGAGTAAGTTATTCGATTGACTTATTTATTTGTGTTATTGTTGGAAAAATTGTTGAGGAATTCCATGCAACTGCTCATGCCATATATCCTGTCACCCAGATATCATTGGTGAGGGATTTATCCTCTACACTGGCTGAAAGGGACCTCATTTAGCATTCAAAGTCCTCTGGACAGTTTTGATTGAGTACTTGAAATAGCATGGCATGTTCCAGAGATAAATGTTTATACTCAATAATGACTGAGTGGATGCTTTTATATGCATTTTTATAGATTACTAGTACTAATTGTTACATTCCTGGATTATTTGCCCTTTTTTTTTCCTCCAGATATTCTTCTTTCCTGGGTTTTTTGGTTTTTTTTTTTTTTTTTGACCTGAATATTTCTAGAAGTCAGAGTTTACACTGCAAATTTTCTTACTAATTCTGGAGGGATGAATATGCATATAATTTATCTAAAACTATGTATAATATTTCAGAATACTCTGAAGGTTCTGTTTCATTTTGCCTTTGTTACAATCAAAGGAACCTATTTTCCAAGTGCATTTTCTGCAAGCTTTGGCTCTGTCTGCCTACACGAGGTTCACTGATGAACCAACACTACGTCTGCAGCATTCACTTGATCTTTCTGTGATGAGATAATTTCAGTTAAGCAGGTGTAGCCTGTGTCAACCAGGTGTAATGGGTTAACCCCAGCCGGCAACTCAGTACCGTGCAGATGTTCACTCAAACCCCTCCCCGTGGTGGGATGGGAATAAGAATGGAAAGAAAGAGGCAAAACTTGTGGATTGAGGTAAGAACAGTTCAACAGTTGAAACAAAGTAAAGATGACAACAACAATAATAGTAGCAATAACAACAACAACGGTAATAAATAGCAGAGAGAAAAAAGAACACAACTGAAGAAAAACAAGTGATGCACAGTACAGTTGCACACCACCTGGTGGTCGGTGCCCAGTATGTCCCTGAGCAGTGACTGATGACACCTGGCCAGGTGATGCACAGCAGTTTATACACGGAGCATGACACTCTATGTGATGGAAAATCCCTTTCTCCTGTTCGCACCAGCCGTCCCAGCTGTGTCCCCTCCCAGTTTCTTGTGCACCTGCTCATGTGGGAGAGCATGGGAAACTGAAAAGTCCTTGATTTAGAGCAAGAACTACTTAGCAACAGCTAAAATATCAGTGTGTTACCAACGTTATTCTCCTACTGAATCCAAAACACAGCATTGTACCAGCTACAAAGACAAAATTTAACTCTATCCCAGCAAAAACCAAGCATCCACCTCTTACTCCATACCATTTTGGTCATGCCAGGTCCCATGCTCCCCAGCACCTCATCACCTTTCCTGTCTCTTGATTGATACACTCACTGCTATCATTCCTTAAGTCTATGGATCCTCCCTATAAGAGTCTGTTGAACTCATTTAGTCCGGGACCCTGGACTGTCATAGCAATCCGGCAGGAAAGACGGTATGCAGTGTCCGATCATTGCATGCTGTAGACAATTCTGATTCCATCACCACTGCGCTCATTGAGTTTCGTCGGAGTTCATTCTTCATTAATGCGGCAATTGAAAATCTGGAGTTGTGGAGATGCATACTGTGAGGCACCCACTGTGATGAAGGGTGTACAGCAGCCGTAGGAATTATACAGTATATACCATATGTGTGTGTGTGTGTGTGTATATATATATATATATATGCATATAGCAAATAACATCATACAGTTTAATTCATTGGCTATTCTCACCCAAAATGAAACTCCCTTGAGGTACACACTGGACTTCTCCATACTCCTGAAATACCCACCATGTGCACCCAGGGTCTTAAGTAAAAGGCATCCCACAGAAGGGTTTGCCTATGCCTAAGGCAGGGATAACCCAAACTGTTACATTATCCCTTTTCAGTCTGTGTGTATGGCACAGCCCCACAGATGTGGAAATCCCTGGCCCGCAGCATAAACTCCACCAGTTCCATGCAACAGTGGCCTGCTCATCCCACTTGGAAGAAGCAATTGCAACTCCTGCCTTTAAATGTGCAGAAAGATGCTTTCAAGTGAACTTCATTACAGTTTTGACTGTAGATATAAATGATAATGGAGCTGTTCCTTGCAAGAAAAACATGTAATTGCTTGAAAGTCCATAAAGGGGTCATGTCTGCAATGGGCCACTGCTGCATGGCATGCTACATCTTGGAGGGTGACTGATCTTGAGAGCAAGAGATCTGCAAAATGAACAGTCACAAAACTGAAAGTTATCTTATAAGTCGTGTGACCAATAGCAATAAATAATTACCAAGTTACATGAAAATCAGAATAATTTATATTTAATTGAAACAAAGACTTCAATGACATTTAGAGCACAATGAAGGATATTTTATCAGCTGGAAGCCCCAGAGATGAATTTATGCTGTCAGGTTTGTTTCCATTTGTATAACTTGTTTTGCACATCCACTTAAAAATTATATGTTTTTTTCTTCAGGCTTTTTCTTGACCTAAGATGATTTAAACATTGGGAATAAAAGAACATTTGCTGTCTTCTAAGTTCAAAACTCTCAGCCAGACAAGAAGCGTCACGGCCAGAATGGAATCAGGACAGCTTCAGAGGGGAAAGGGATAACAGTTAAAACAGGATTTTCTACTCACTAACCATATCACATGACTGAGTTCTCAAAGTACTCAGTGCTCATGATTAGAATTTTGCATTCAACAGACCTCAAATTATGTTTCCCATGCCTAACTAAAAAAAATTTTTTTTAATCACTTGAGCACTCAGACCTTAGCACTGTAGACCTGGCCGTGGACTCTGTCTTTCATCATTCTGAGGAAGAAAAGGATGAAGGGAAGAGTCAGTTTGCAGTGGCTAATAGACGGAAAAGTTTGAGTAGACAAGATTTTTTTATCCAGCTTAGCAGGAGAATCTTATGACTTGGGCTGCACCTTCACTATAGGCTGCCAAACTCAGTGTGGAAGTAACAGATGCAGAGTTCTGGGCAGAAAAAGTCAAAGCGCAAAAGTCAAACCAATTAAGGACTGAAGGACAAGGCATGCATTCTGCACAGTGCAGCATAGCACTGTCCAGGATCTACTCAGGATAGCTGTTCTGTGGATCATTAGCTCTGAACAACAATCTGTTCAGGATCGCTACAGTGGCCCATTCCATATTCCTGAATATGTCTTGAGTTTACCTAAGTACCCAGCTGTAGAATAGGATCTGAGCTATAGGATAGAATCAGGAATGTGAACATAATTAGTTAGACATCATTGATATTTACCACTTCAGTTTTTAATCTAAATTTCTACCTAGTGTTATCACTTGTTTCTTGGATGCCTGGTCAGACTCCAGAATGTTGTTGTGCTTTATAAAACTTCTTAAAAAAATAAATTCTTTTTTTAATGGTCTAATACAATAGGACTGGATAACACAGTGGAAAACCTATCTATGGAAGAAGAAAATACAGAAGGTAAAAGTTAGTATAGCAACACAACCTTGTGAATATCTGCAAAGCTCAAGTAACTGTTGTTCATCCTGAAATAGTACAAAAAACCAGGAAACAAGTCAAAGAGAGTGAGTTTCCCCAGCACAAAATCCATGAAAACTCTTAGTTTGGCTCCTGCATTCCTACTCTCAAGTTTCCACTCATTTAATGGTATTTTATTTTCCAACTTTCCTAGGAAAGCAAAAAACCTGGCACAACCTTAACGAAAGCACTGGAGCCAGTCAACACTTGTGTGAGCTATTTACTGTCTTCGTGCCACGGAGAAGCACAAGAACCAGCTGGACAGGCTGAAGCACTGCCCGTCGTGGTGGTGCTTCCTGTCAACCTTTGCCTTGGCTATGGACATGAACCTGACTTCGGGTAATGCACTCAGAAGACTGAGTAGGAGCTATGTCACAGAAAAGTTCGAGTGAAGCTCTGCTTCAGGACAGCATCAAAAGAGCAGCTTTCCTGCCCCCTATACCTCGTTTGTGGTGAAATTATCTTATTGCCTCTTGGCCCCTTTGTTGTAGCAGTCTCAACAACCATCTCAGTGGCCAAACTTTCCAGCAGAGGCATGCACTATAGGATTTTCTGGATCAGAAGTGTTTTGGGATGATTTAGTGGATATATTTGCAGGGCCAGGGAATCAGCTCCCAGGCATTCTCACTCTTAAATAAGAGTTCTCAATTTTACAGAACTCAACTCACATCACAGTGTTTAACTCACAACCTAGCACCTCCCACTCAAAACAATGGAGATTTTTCCTTCCTCCCCCATTCTCAGGAGAAGAAAATGGGATATGATAATGGCCAGGATTTTTTAAATCTGGATGTCAGTGTATCTTTGGGTTATTGTTTCTATTGCAAATTCTTGAGTAAGAGAGAAGATTCTCTTGTTTCCAAGACAAGACTTAGTGAGGAATAGAAGATTGATAATACCAGGGAATTTACACTACAGTGATAAATTATTTTATTTGTTTTTCCTTATTTTCATTTTGTTTATTCCATGCCCTCACTGTAAGAAGGTTAAAACCAGATATTATTCATATGAATAAGGTTGTTAGCCAATATACTGGATTACTAGTACAAAATACATATCCAGGTGTGAAGCAGTGCAATTTAGTTTTTCACGCTACTTTCAGATCAGCTAATCTGTAGCTCATTTAAATTCACCATTTCAAAAGAGACATCTAGCACATGAGGTAGTGCATTCCTGATGTCTCCTGGACTGCTCTGAGATCTCAGGAATTCTTGTTGGGCTTTGTCCTTGTTTAATTGCTCCTGGGTGATGAATCTCCCCTTGAACTTATGAGAAACACCTTATCCTGGTCCATTTTCCATAGGAAATTCTGTTCCCTAATCAAGGAAGGGGACAAGAGACAACAAAGAGATAACCCTGAAAGCCTTGGAATATAACTTGCCTGAATCATAGCCCAAATGGAATAACGTTATTGTTACTGAAATTTTGAGGAAAAGTACTGATCTGTATTGAGGCCAGGATGGAGACTGACTGCTGACTAAAGCCAAGCAACTTGCAACCCATGAACAACAGTCCCAAGTGGGCCCTTTGAGCTCCCCTGGGCTGCAGTGGCTGCACCAGCATCTTGCGCAGGGTCTCTTGGAACTCACCAATTCACAGATTTGAGAGTTCAGAACAGTCACTGAAAACTGAAAACAGGGCCTGTGCTGGCACCCAACTCCTTGAGGCTCAACCCTTCACCCACAGAGATGAAAACGCGTTTGATGTCAGCCTTAACAGGTACCTCTTACGTATATATGCATATACACATCAGTGTTTGTGTGTGTCTGAATTGACTCAAATACCCTCTATCAAGTATAGAATGAGTTTGCCATCTTGAATCTGTTATCAAGTCACTGTTGTAATTGTAGGAAATCCTGTTGCTTCTCTTTCTAAATGTTAAGTTTGTCAATGATCATGCACTGCCAAATCTTTTAGACATAAACCATTGACGAAGGGGCTGGGACTAAGATTGTGCTCAGCTGCATCTAGGCTCTGTCAGAAATCTAGAAACCAAGAGGGTCCTCATTGAACTTCATGGCTCAACAGGGGAGTCTCCCTTATCCTTTTGCATCCTTTATCATTTTGCATCCTCAGTCTATGTGTGAATCATTCTGAACTGATTCTAATCCAATTGTTTTAAGTATGCTTCATAACGCAATTTTTCTATGCATGCTTCATCTATACTGTAGGTCATAGAATGAAACTTGCCACCAAACTTCATTAAGTCACGCTTTCACAAATTTGTATTGAACATGCTTTTGCCAATATCCTCAATGGTGATTCTTTAAATGACCTAAACCACTCATTTGTGACATCATTGAAAGAAATCAACTTCTTCAAAATGGAAATATAACTGTTTCTTCATGCCACTCGCTGATCCCACAGTATCCTAGGTACTAAAATATGAGATTAGGCAGAAAAAAATCAATGGAGGAAAAAGCAGTTAGAAAATTGAAAGACACAGCATGAGACTCAGAAACCTCAGCTTACAAGTTGAAGCAAACCTGGTCTCAAACAATTCCTAATACCTCCTGTACTACCCAGTGCTACGGTCAGGATGCTGGACAGACTCACAGATCTTCTGAAAGAAAACAAAAAGAGAATAGTTGTTTCTCCCAGTTAAGAGAAGGCTCGAAGGCACTTGATTACTTTCTGTAAAAATATAAGATTACAAAATGCTGTGTTGAGTGAGGAATTTTTTGAGCTGAAACCTGATGTTGGCCTAAGAACAAATGAGTACAGAATTGCTATCAATAAGTTTGGAACAGGCATTTGGGAAGGTCACTGGAGCAGAGAGGTTCCAGCCGTACCTGCCCCCAGGACTGATGGGAAGAGGCTGCCCATCTGGCTTTGAGAGAAGCATAGCTGAATTTTTCAAAGGGCAGTATGATGAGGTGCCAGAAGGAACGAGGCCTCCTAAGCCAGGAACCAGTGCCAGTCTGGGTTCTTCACCTCAAAGCTTATCAGCAAAGGCATCTCTTGACTATAAATCATTTGCTTGGCACTCCAATATATGGCAATTCCTATATTCAGAACACATTAATTAAAGTGGAGGTGAGACGCTACTTCTTTGTCATAATTTGAGCACATGAAATTACGTGTTTATTTTCCAGGAATTATTAACTGGAAATGACGCGTACAAGAGAATTTCACACATGGTTTGCCCTAGATTGTATGTTAATAGCAGCCTGAAATGCACACCTCTGACCAATTTTACTGCATGTAGTCTGTCCAACTACTGTGATCAGCCATGAGGCAATGATGGCAGCTGACATCACTAAAGGTCAAGCAGTGAATATATCTTCTGTCACAGAAATGTGCTTATCCTTGTGTCTTCACTGTGATTTTGTAAATCTTCTGTCAGAGTAGCTACAGAATTTACACCACCAATTTGTAAGGGAAAACAAACAGAAGAAACATGACAGGATTTCTCTGATGTAAGCTTTGAAACCTCCCTGGGTGAAAGGACTACACTTCTTTCAATATTATGAGTGAAGAAGTGTTTGTTATGCCCATGTGAGCATGGCACAACTCAGTATTTTCCGTATTAAAAAAGAAAGTGACGCTGATCCATGTGTAGCCAAAGTTTGCCTCTCTTCTCTACAGCAATGTGAGCACAACAGAGTACAGCTCATCTTACACTCCCTTTCATGGTGCAGGTTTCTCACCATGTTCTAAAAGAGAGCTTTCCACAAAAAACTTTGCCTTTAAAAACTGTTCCTCACAGGTGATGTGCAAGGATTGCAGGTCCTCAGGATGACAGTATGAATCTGAGAGGAAAACTGTGTTCTTAGAGTACTGGGTGGCTCCACTCAGGAATTGTGCTTACCTCAGGCAGGCACCAGATCCTGAGTCTTTAGGTTGTGCCAGCCGAAGGTCTGATCTTGGAGAAACAGCAGTTTAGAAACTGCTTGGAGAAGCTCCAAGTTTCTTTCTCTCAGTCTGACTACTTGTGGCCTCAACACTTTCACTTCCTCAGGCATTGTGCCCTTTTTGCCAGCCCTGGCTGAGTAATCATAGTTTTTTTCTCATCTCAGAAGACAGAAGGAGAAATGTTAATTTTCTACTGACAAACTAGCTCTCCTTAATTTGTTTTTCCTAACAGACCTGTAACGTGTAATAAGAAACTTACTGGCTGAGAACACTCACATTGGAAACCTCCTTCCTCATATTCATGAAAGGGTTTGCATGAACCTCAGTGAGAACCAGGCTAGCAGAACAGATTAAGGTAGACTTTTATGCAAGAATTTTCTAAATTAATCTCACACTCAGGATCAAAATCTCCAGCTTGCCAGATCAAAGTGGCCACTACCAGACATTTCCACCCCAAGCAGAAGTAATGCAACTAGAATGTGCAGGGCAAAGGCTGACACCAAGGAATGGCTCACATTTTTTCCACTTTAATTTTTTGGCAGCCCTTAAGCAATCACAGTTTCTCCCACCATCTGAAATGATGGGACAAAAAATTAAACCATTTCCAAAATCAAGTAACAGCTATAGTCCTTAGGTGGTCCTTGCAGATCTGTGGTTTCCATTTCTGGTTTCCATGGCAGTAATTGGTCGACATCCTCTTGACTAGATCAGCAATCACACTCTCACATATAGACATTAACAATATCATTTCTCAATTGTAAGACTGATTATTCTGTTTGAATATTTCAAGATAGAACCAGCAGATTATAATTAAGAGAAAAAAAATTAAAAAGGTGAATGTGCTGGTTTGAAAGCAAAACCAGTGAGAAACTCCAAGTCAGAAGTACAATTTAATAGGAAAAACTAAAATAAATGCAATAGTACAAAAAAAGAAACCACTGACAGAGTCAGGATACAACCTGACACCCTGTCAGTCAGGGTGTTAGTAGCAGTCCAATAAAATGGTGGCTGCAGTCCTCCAGAGTTCTGCTGAAGATGGATCTGCTGAAGCAGTGATCCTGGAGAAAAGGTCTGGTCTTCACCTGAAGGTCCAGTGGTAGTTCTTGTCCTCTGGGAATCCAGTAGGTAAGGGCTGACTCTGGTGTCCGAAATCTTAGCTTATATCCAGGATGGGATGCTTGCTTAGCTTATAACCAGGATGGGTTCCTCCCTCTGGGCAGAGCATCTCACAATGGGAGGATGTAATTTTATCAGTCAATGTGGTGAGACTAGATGGGCCATTAACAGGAGATATCCTCCTAGAGGGAGGATGGGGCATGGGAGAGATAAGGAACGCTGCCCCACCCGGTTTTGACAGCTGGCCTATTAACAGAAGATAGTCCAGAGAGAGGAGGCAGGGGACACAGCCCCACCTACTTTTAACAGCTCCTGAAGATGGTAGTAGAATACACTGCAACCCAGGACAGTGAAGTTACAGTTTTCCTTTTCTAGGGAAAGAATAGGAGAAAAACTGAAATAGGAAATTTGCACCACTCATCTGAGACTAGGATGTTACCTTACCGAGGACTTTCCAAATGTGAAAGTGAGGGATTTGATATTTGAAAGCAGTGGTATTTTCATTCAGAAGATGAAATAAAAAGTTCTAACTTCTTACTGCTTTAAGTTATCTACAGCAGCAGTATTTGACTGATCATGTTGACTGTAACAAAAGGTTTTTGCAAAAGTACTAGGATAAAAATTTATTGTTCATATAGATAGAGAAAAAGAAATCCCACCTGGAATGTATGTAGCATTTAATAGCCAATGTTTTAGAAGGAGAATCAAAAATGTAATAGTCTTTTGAGAGCATTCTATTTTTCTAGAAGAAATGTGTAAGATGTTCTATGTAAAGTGACAATCATCTGAAGAAAGCTGGAGTACCGTTGCGCGATCGAAGGTTTTGTTTTACACTTTGCATGGCTGTGTTAAAACAGAGCAATGCTGCGAAATTGATTTGGCTTATCCTTTTCAATGGTATCCACATTAAAAAAGGAACTGCACTGCAGGTTTTGTGCCAGACTATGGGTGGTTTAAACAATATGTATTTCTCATTCCTAAGTGACTCATACTATTTCCTGTTTTCTCTAAAAGACTGTGTAGCTTGCAGGTCTGCCCTAAGTATCAATATGAAAAATCATGGATATTGTGCCATTTTCTATCCAGCTTTCTTTCTTATAACTAGAGAGAGAATCTAAATATTTATTCAAAGTTGGAACATGAGCACCTGAGCACAAAAGGAAATTAAGTACCACAAACAGGCAAACAGCTACCAAACCTCACTCAACTTATTACTTCTTTTGTTGCTCATTGCCATAAGGCGGTATCTGTATGCAAACAGATGTTTCTAATCAGCCTCATTCAGTCTCACTTGCTACCTGTAATTTACAGTCTCTAACACCATACTCATTTCTATGCAAGTGTAACTTGCAGAACAAGATTGATGAATAACTGCCAGGGTACCTTCTTCTCCTTTTGTATTTTGGACAAAAGTACTGATAGCCCTCACTCAGGCTATAAAGACTCTTCCTCTGCAAGTGGTGAGGAGACCAATCAGATTTATTCAGAGCAAGAGAAAACATTAACTCCTGGTGCAAGCAAGTTGACTAGCGGTGCTGCAACTAGATAATCACATCAACTCATGCAAAAAATGAGAAGGAGCTGTTTTGGCCAAACTCTGAATTTTGGGGAACATTTCCGTGTTGCTCTTCACACATGTAAATCTAGTACAAGAGTTTCTTCAAGACTCAACAGGTAAATCTTCATATGTGTACTATATGTTTCACTACACATTTCAGTTTCTTCTTTAGCTACTATGATGTGACAGGATGGTCTCTGACTGACTTGTACTCAAGGAGAAAAGAAGCCCAGGTATAAAAACAGTCTGTAGGGGTACACAGAATGACACAACAAGATGAAAATGTCAAATCCATTTTTTTTGTTGACATACTGAAATAATGCCCTAATGGAAATTATGTCCAGTTGAAAGATATATCCTGTAGTAAGACCAGCCTGAAGCATCTATAAAAAAGGACTCTATCTTGTTGATAGAAGTTCAGATAATGGTGGACAATAACTCAGGAAGGACCAAATTAAAAAACAAATACTAAGGTGACTGTTGATCATCATTACTCTCTGAAGACAGCCTGTTCCTGCATGCCAAAAATTCCCACAAGAATGCCAACACCTAAAATTCTCCATTTGTCTTAAAATTCAGTCTAACATGTAGCATGTCTCAAACATCTAAATCATACTCTTCCAAAACCCATAATGCACAAGAAAAAGTTCAAACTAGCACTACAGTCCTAAACAGAATTATCTCTTTTTTTTAGGCTTTCTTCCTCTGAAATACAAGCATTTAAATAGGTGGTGAAATTTGTGTTTTTAAGAGACAGATAATGAAACAACATGCAAAGAGTACCATTTTTTCTCTACTAGAAGCACAGGCTTTATACAAATAATGAGTGAAAACATTTGCAAACTACTCAGTTTCCTAACAACTCAGTTCTCTAAAAAATGGGTCTGAAACTACCTGTTCTCTAAGAGCTGGTTATTTCCAAAGCCTAAAACATACCTGATCGCCTTAACTTTTCTTGCTGGAAGAATAATCCTCTCTGTGATGTGGCCTACAGAGACAAGGTGGAGCGAACCATGAATTCCTCACTGAAAGATACTCCCTGGAGTTGTTTCCCAGCTGACTTCCTAAAAGATGTGCCTGTGGATTTAAATTCATGGTTCTGAGCTATTGGGCAGAAGAACACAGGTCAGTTTAGCTAGCAGCAAACTGCCAGACAACCATCAGACTCGTGCAACACCATACTCTCAACACAAGAAAGAATCAGGCCTCTTGGAATGAGACCAGCAGAGGCACAAAGATGATCAGAGAGGTGGGGCACCTTCTCTGTGAAAATAGGCTGAGAGGGTTGCATTTCTCAGGTCTGGAGAAGAGAAGTCTCCAGGGAGATCTTACAGAACTTTCCAGTGCCTAAAAGGGCCCTATAGGAAAGCTGGAGAGGGACGTTCTACAACAGCATGCAATGACAGGACAAAGGAGAATGGCTTCAAATTTAGAGATAGTAAGTTTAGATTAGATATTAGTAAGAAATTCTTTACCATGAGGGTGGTGAGGCACTGGAAAAGGTTGTCTGGAGATGGCGTGGATGCCCCATTTCTGGAAGCGTTCAAGACAAAATTGGATGAGGCTTTGAGAAACTTGGGAGGTGTCCCTGCTCATGCCAGAGTGTTGAACTAGGCAATCTTTAAGGTATTTCCAACTCAAACCATTCTATGATTTTATGAAATGCTGAGATTCTAGGGCCTGATGAAAAAAAAATTCAGGTCCACTTTGAAAAAGCAGGCACGTTTTTTGAGAAATGGGACGTTCAGATCCCAAGGGGTCCAAGAACTGATAGAGAAGCTGGAGGCCCCTGCACCATGCAGAGTCAGTTATCAGTCCCGTGCTCAGGGCAGTCTGCACGATTTCCTGCAAAGTCCCTGCCAGTATGTGACAGCATCTGCTCCAGGGTTGTGAGCAGATACCAGTCCTGCCTGTGACACTGGGCCTACCCAGAGGTGTTTGTGACACATGTTGTGTCTATGCCTGGTTTTAAACCTGAGGTTTCCAGGGTTTAGTTGTCTCCCATTTATGGAACACAATGCAGTTGCTGACAGAAGACAGTGTTTTGCATCTCCTCTTCTGTACAGCAACATAGGAATGTGGTCTAGCAAGGTGCTAAACCCCCAGGTTGGGAGAAAAAAATATCAAACCATTATTCTATCAAGGCAAACACCAGGCATGAGAGTGAAAACTGCTAACTTTCAAGTTAGTACAGTTGGCAGATGGCTTGGCTACCCAAGCCTATAATGTCAGTGTGGATACCGTAGATTTTGTACCTTTTTAAAAAGAGACCAGACTTTCAGTCATGTCTGGCTGACTGCTGAGTTCACATCTAATGTTAAACAGCATATTGGCAGTGGGAATACAAGAACAATGGCAATTAGTTCATATCAATAGCTACTCATTTCCACTTCTTTTGCTTTAAGAATCTCAGGGTGCTAACCTGCATTTTCAATGATGAAGAAGTGTTGCTGCATGCCTAGCTTGTGCAAGTAATTTATTGCAGTTTTCTCTCATGCTGAGACATTTTTGTGAAAATACTGCTGTATAGCTGTTGATAGAGAAATACTCTAATGAAATTACCAGCTGTTTAAAATTTGAGCCAAATATCCCATTTCCCCCCGAATGCTGTTAGTAGAATAAATGTAGCTATTAACAGAGTGAAGAATCCATCTTGTAGTCAGTGTTAGGCTCAGGTAAAATACTGCTCCAACCAGTAAGCTCCTCTCCTCTATTTGCCACTTACTGTTACATTTTGTGGTACTACATCCAACACACAGACCAGTTTTGGAAACATATCTTCTAAGAACTGATCTCTTGTCTAACACTGGCAGTTCACAACTATTTGTTGCTTGAAGCAAACTTTCAGCTTACCAAGTGCAGCTTGTAGAAGAGTTTGTGGTTTATTCCAGTCTTTGATTTGCTGATTGGTCGTGTTTATCATAAACCGCAAGGGGTTGCGAGCTGCCGTGCACTGAAGATCTTCATTTCTATTACTACAGCATCCAAATAACAAAGTGTCTTCAAAAGCCTTCTGTAAGGTGTAATCCACAGTCTGAGGCATTTCTATTCTATTGCTGAAGAAAACATAGCTGTAAAGATTTAATGAGTTTAGGTAAAGTCTGACCACTGTAGAGGAAAGTATATAATAGCTTTACATACCTCTGTATACAGGTGTGTTCATGCTCAATAATACTTCTGATTCAGCCTCTCATTTAGTACCATTTCATAAACTGATCTCCAGACTCCAATGTAAGGAAAGGTTCAGCTCCACCAAAGTCACCCACAAGAATTTGTTATATGCTGAAGGCACACACAATGTTGTTCTGTTATGAACATCAGGTATTAAAAAAAAATCAGAATCCAGAAGCAGAAAGAAACAAGGAAAAGACAGTACCTAGTACCAAGGGAAATTGTACCAGCATAATCAACGCTCATCCTTAGTAAGGAGTGTGTAGGTGATGGAGAGGAACTGCAAAATGTTTTGCACAGCTTCCAGTGCCAGCTGAGCAGCTACATATAAATGTCACCATGTTTCTTTGCCTCAAAGATATTCTCTGTTCATTGAAACTGTAGAAGTATCTCTGTTGATTAAGACAATGCAGATGTTTTGCATTGTGTAGTTAATGCTTTTAACAAGAGAACTGAGGTTTTGTGTAACAGTGGTAAAAACTGACAAACATGCTGTCACAAGCTTTTTTTTTTTAGAAAGGGTGGGGAGTGGGGAAGCCACTATTCACATGCAGAGCATGTCCATGACATAAGATGAAGAAGGTTAATGGTCTATGAGAAAAAACCTCATCTCATGGTGATAGACAGGGCTGCAATATACTTCCATACAGGACCAAAGGAAAGGTCAGTGGTGGGCAGATCACACTTCTAATGGCAACTTACACGGGTAGATAGTGACAGGACAAGTAGAAATTGTTTCAAACTTTAAAAATAAAAAATAGAGAGTGTGTGAGGGGGAAATGTAGATTAGACGGTAGGAAGAAATTCTTTATTCAGAGGTTAGTGTGATACTGGAACAGATTGCCCAGAAAAGTTGTGGATGCCCCATCCCAAGGCCAGGTTGGATGTGGCCCTGAGCACCCTAATCCTGTGGGTGGTATTGCTGCACAGGGTGGACAGGGCTGGAACCAGATGATCTTTAAGGTCCCTTCCAACGCATGCCACTCTACGATTCCATGATAATGCTGAGGTTAGCAAAGGTCAATTCCCAAATTTGCTCAATTTTGCAGGATTTTGCCATCGATAGTTTAATCATGCCTTGAATTTTCAATCTGTTTAAAGACATTAAACTTTTAATTAACATTATTAATTCCATTTGTTACAGCTCCTTAAGGCATGATTTCTGAAGATGGTAAACATTTAGCTGTGTTTTGCTGAATGGATGTTATATATAGATTTATAAAATTCTGGAAACTAATAGATAATCATGAAAAGAAATAGTAGAAAGTTCCTTTCTTGTACTTCGAAAATGCCAGTTTCACAAAATCTTGTGAGATTCCTGAAGGGCATAATTTTAAAGCTGTGCATTCATCTAGCCAGTGTGATGAACTCCTGCTTGGCGCAATCACTGCTCAAATCTCAGCTTGGCACATGACAGCCACTGAAGATCTGGACTTTAACAACTCTGAACAGGACTTTGATGCCTGAGTCATGCAGGCATTTAAGCATTTCCAGCTAAATCTTTTACTTTTGAGAGAGGGAGGCAGGCCTATAAAGCTCCCTCTTGGTCAATCCTGAGTAAGTAATCCCATCAGTTACATGAGGCTACTCGTGGAATTATTTCTTTAACACTCACACTGAGCCTCAAGGCTCAGCAGATCATTGTGCCACAAGTGCTAGAGTTCAAGGTCCCCTGCAGATGTGAAGGAACTGAACTAATAATGCTGATGAAGTAGATGTGAAAGGTGTGTGCCATTGTTCACCAGGAAAAGCAAGAGAAGATGCTGCTTTGTAGTCTGGACCTGTGTTTTTACCCAGGAAAACATCTCTGAAGTTGCTTGAAGAATCTGGAACCAGTTATTTGCCAGAATGTCACTGTAGTTCCACAAGTGTCTGCAGATAACAACCAGAGTTTCTGCTCAGAAATTACAATTAGCAACACCAGGGAAAAAAAGCATATATCCATGTCTTACGGCTCTTCTGCTTTGTTTGAAAGCTCCCCACCTCAGATACCATGGCAGGAACTTGCTGTTGGCAGATTGTGATGGACTAACCCCAGCAGGCAGCTAAACCCCACATAACCACTCCCATCCAGTGGCATGGGGAAGACAATCAGAAGGCTTAAAGGCAGAAAATCATGTGTTATGATAAAAAAAGCTTAATCAGTAAGGCAAAATCTGCACAGGCAAGCAAAGAACACCAAAGTATCCATTCACCACTTCCTCTTAGTAGGCTTCAGGAAAACAGGGCTCCATCATGCATCTTTCATCTATAATCACCACCAATGTACAACACATAAATTACAATTTCCTTCATAAATCTTTTCCAGCTCTCTGGACTTTTTTACTCCTCTAATGTTTAATCAACTAAAATACAGTCCTACTTCTGATGTTTGGAAGACTAATAAACTTGTCACGTGAGGAGAGTTGTCCAATGACTTCCAGTTTCTTATTAGTAAATCAGATTTTGATCTTGCTGGGCCTGAATGGAGGACAGGAAGAAGGAAGAGGAGTAAGCAGCTTTCAGTGCTTTAATCAGCCCACATCTTCAAAACGAAGACTGTAACAGTAGTCACTCACATGGTTGATGTTCTTCCGTGTACTGAAAGCATGATAAACATTAGAGTTCCTAGCATTAAGCTATAGCCAGCAGTGTAGATTTAGAATTTGCATTTTGCAGAGAGCAGCACTCATCTGCTTGGGCCATTTTTAGTGAAGAGCTAAGAAGCAGCAATAAGCAGAGTGGGATTTGTGTCCCAGTTAGCAGTGATCATGACTACTTATTGGCAACACCGTTCCTGGATTTTTTTTTTTTTTTAACAAAGAAAGGACCAACATCTTATTTACAGAGGAGTTTGGAGTTTCCAGAGATTATGAAGTTTCTACACATCCTGACTTTGTTCCATCCTTTTATGCCTCTAGGTGTATTTGTGTACACATGTAGGTGGAAGTACCTATATATATTTCTATACCCATGTATACACACAGGAGTATATCCCATTACTGCTAGGATTGTTCTTTCAAGAAAAGTGCCAGGACTTCCTGTGGCCATATGCATAACTCTAGAAAGCTCTGCAGGTTTGATCAGAGAAGCAAATACAGAGGAGCAAATGTCTACTACTGTCCCCCAGTTACTGCTTGTCAACACAATAAATAACCTCAATTAGTTAGTGAACACATCGCAGATTTACAAACCAGAGGTGGTCGCTTTAGACCACAGTTCTGTCTTCATCTCTGGCTTCCAAGTACATCAATATTGGGCCTTTAGACCGGTGCTTGTCTTACAATTTTCTCAGGAAAACAATCTCATCTGATTTTGGAGTCTTCAAAAGAAACCATTAGGTCTTCTGGAAGCTAATTAAAAAACTGAACATCACCTGTTAAAAATGTGGTAGTTCATTCTTTGTGGCATCTAGCCTTGATATCTCCTGCCTTTTTTCCAGTTTTTCTGCTGCAAATCAAATAATTCTCCAGTACTTCCTGCAACTCAGAGGAAGTCCCTGTACATTTGTAAGTTGCTTCAGAGAGCTCCTTTCGGTAAAGCTGCACAGGTCCTGAAGTCTCTCAATGAGAACAAGGTCTTCACATAGCACCAGAAAGAAAGAGCAGAGATGAAAAATACCCATTAGCAGAATTTAGTTGACTTGTTGGGGTCAAATAGGAGAGAGATTTTGTTTGTGCAAGAATATTGTACCACAATACCTCAGGGCTTTATAATCCTCCATGTCATAAATCTTCCTGAATGGTAGGAGGGAAGAACTGGGGTGGAGAGTGGGGGTACAGACTGGAAACAGCCAGGAACACAACACGAAGTCTCGTAGTTTCTTGACCTGCAGAAACATGGCCAACACAGCAGCAGTTCCTGAGTATGGCTTATTCAATCCAGCTGTAGAGGATTTCCTAAAATTTGTCTTCCTGCAGCACTGTCTGGAATGATTCTGGATCTTGTTCCAGTATGAAGCTCCTGACATTTGCATCTTACCTACAGGTAGTGAGGTACAGTGAGGCTTGTAGAATGGAAGATGTTATCAAGTATATGCTACGCTGGATTTGGGTGCTTGGCTCTACCTCATAGCTGGGCTACAGAGTTCTTATGCCATCTTGGGCACCATCATCCTGACCTTCCAGCTAGAATCCTTGCACACATCTATGGTCAGAGGGAGTTTTAGGACCTTCTTCTTCCCTAGACTCGGTCAAGGTCTTTCAGCTGTATGTCAGACACAAGGAATGAAATGCTGGTGCTGCTGGTCCCATTTAAGCTGAAGCTAGATTTTCACCCAAGTTTCAGACATGGGAATCATAGCGGTGATGCTGTCCCTGGCAAGGTTGTGGCTGAGGCACTCACCAGTCCTTGCCCTGCCTTCTTGCTTGCCCATGCCTTAGTTCAATGGAAAACCCCCATGAGGGTTTGTGCACCTCGTGGGTCCCATGGTGCTCCCTGTAAAGTGCTCAGTACAAAAGACTGAGGTTCCCTGGTCCCAGTCCAGTAAGGACTGATTTCAAAGACAGGCCTATCTTCAGGAATCTTTTGGAGATATGTCACAAACAAATCAAAGGGCCAGAATGTGGGTGATCTCACCCTTTCTTTCACCTCCTCTCATTGCACACTGGGATGATTTGTCTCTCTGTCCTGCCTATTGCTCTACATATCCCCATGGCCCTGCTCACTGTAGACAGCTGCTGTCAGACCTACTTGGAGCCTGAAGTGATTTGCACTAATGCATGGTGATGACTTGGCCAGGCAGATGTTTATGGGATGAGCACTTTTCTGCAGGACTTTTAATTGATTCAAGCACCAACACTTTCCCAACACAATTCAGAACCACAGCAGTTGCATTTTCTCTTCTGTCTCCTGGACACCATGATGTGAGAGGCAGACACTGTAGCAAACACTGAGTCTGATGCCTTTCTTGTGCAACAAATGTGGAACACCAACTGAACTCTCCTCCCCGTGTCCATCCTCACAGCCACCACTCAACATTTCTGATTTCAGCAAGGTTCTTTCATACTTGTGAAAAATACACCTGATGCAGTGATTCTGGAGTCTCTTCTGATATCTTATTGACCATAGAAACAGGAAATTGACCTTTGGAGACCCTTGAAGATTTGTATTCTTATCAATACACAAGTGAAAACTCTTGCTTGGGAGTATTTGTTCCTCACTGTCTGGATATGTTGTGTGTTCTGTCACAAAACCCTCTTAGAAACCTGCATGCTCCCAGTTCTGCTACATGCAGACTTATGATCTGTTATCTGCTATCTGTTACAGTAATACCTTGCACTATCTGTCACTCTAGGCTGGTGCAAATCAAACAACAGCAAATAAGCATCTTCTAACAAACACTGGAGGGCTGTGAGCTGTTTCACCATCAGCCGCTATCATATTCTGTTACTCATAAGCCATGTTGATAAAGTCACAAATTTTGTTTTAGGTACTAATTAAGGAGTTGTGGTCCTCCAGTGTGTCCCTTTCTTGTGATTGGCAGAGTGGCTTTGAAAGGGCTCAGCGGAAGATCAGACCAATAACATGCTGACAGTAATTCCAGCTGCCTCAGGCAAAAAGGCATTTGTTTGGCCAAAGTCATCCAGAAAATCTACTATTCTGAGACATGGCAAAGTTGTACTGACCAGGAGAGAAAGGCATCTTAGTCAAAGAGAAATTAAAATATTCATTATATCTCAAGCATGCCATCCAGTGAGGGAGTCTCCTTTTAGAGCCTTGTCCTGCCCCTTTAATCAAGCTGTAAGCAGCACCTTGCTCTGGAGATTTTACAGAAGAAACAGGGCTGTCCACAGAGAGAACCATTGAGAAGTTGGGTAAGACACAGCACAATTAAACTATCATACACTTCACTGCTTTACTGTCTCCACATGTTGACTGAATGCACCTGAGGGGTCTTTCTGTCTCATCCATCCAAAAGTCATAGCAGACAATATATTCTACCACCCCACAGAACTATGTACATACCTCATGTTTGCATCTGTACAACACTTCCATAACCTTAGTCTTAAACAGCCAGTCTGTGGCCATGTGGAGGATTTCCCCTGGTCAAACCAAAAGGGTTTTTTATCATGAAGGAGAAATTCAAATGGCAACTCCTCAGCAGTGGCAATTTGTGACAGAGTGTGCTGGTTTGAAAGCAAAACCAGTGAGAAACTCCAAGTCAGAAGTACAATTTAATAGGAAAAACTAAAATAAATGTAATAGTACAAAAAAAGAAACCACTGACAGAGTCAGGATACAACCTGACACCCTGTCAGTCAGGGTGTTGGTAGCAGTCCAATAAAATAGTGGCTGCAGTCCTCCAGAATTCTGCTGACGATGGTCCTGTTGAAGCAGTGATCCTGTAGCAAAGGTCTGGTCTTCACCTGAAGGTCCAGTGGTAGCTCTTGTCCTCTGGGAATCCAGTAGGTAAGGGCTGGCTCTGGTGTTCGAAGTCTTAGCTTATATCCAGGATGGGATGCTGGGTTCCTCCCTCTGGGCAGAGCATCTCACAATGGGAGGATGTAATTTTATCAGTCAATGTGGTGAGACTAGATGGCCCATTAACAGGAGATATCCCCCCTAGAGGGAGGATGGGTCATGGGAGAGATAAGGAACGCTGCCCCACCCGGTTCTGACAGCTGGCCTATTAACAGAAGATAGTCCAGAGAGAGGACGCAGGGGACACAGCCCCACCTGGTTTAACAGCTCCTGAAGATGGTAATAGAATACACTGCAACCCAGGACACAGAGGAATTACCTGGTGTAGTTCACAACAAGACAACTGCTGAACTGTTTAAACTGACTGGAAGCAGGAATGCCAAAACCAGATCAACCACCATATAAAGGAGTGAAGATTCCCTTGCTGATGAGGAAAGAAATGCTCCAGTGTTATCTTGCAGGATCTTGTAATTCAAGTGGTCAGGGGCCACTTTGGTAGACAGACCTGGTGCTGGGGAATTAACCCAATGCTGGGCTGAGGTGCTCCATGCCAACAACCACATGGTGAGTGCAGGTGCAAGTGTACATACAGATTCAGCTCATGCTGCATCTTTGTAGACTCCTTGGAGAACCATCAGTGACAGCAGGACTGTGTCCAAGGCACTTTCCTTAGATCTCTTTCTACTTAAGTAAAAACATGTGTTGAATTCACCCAAGGAGTACGATAAAAGCCATTACTTGTGTATTCTTACATAACAGAAAGTCCTACTTGCCTAAACACAACAAGGATCAGCTTCTTTGCTCATATGTCAGCCAATACTTTACCACAAAGTCTTCTGTTCATTTCTTCCTCTGTATTCCTTGACAAATAGATTCTGGAATTGCTGAGAGTTTTGCCTTCTGCATCCACAAGGAGGTTTGTTTTTTCATACACTATTTCTGGATGGAAAATCCTTACCCAGACTGTACATGTGGACATTCACATGTGCTCATGCACACACACCAACACCCTCTCCTCCCATTATAGACATTCACCAAACATCGGCAGAAGCCTTAGTCTGAACCTAAATTAATCCATTAAAATGAATTGGCTTTGAGAACCTCACACTAGTTCCAGAAGTTTGTAAACAACAAAACCTTCCAAGACTAGTAGGCAAAAAAAGCAATGTCAATCTTCGTCACTTCATCCTACATTTGCTTCTCTGTATGTACGGACATTCACATGGAAATGCTAATTCACTTGTTGGGGTCTAACTGGAGAAAAGAAGGAAACTCAGTACATGTTCTCCATTAACAGAGACAGATGTTCTCCTGCTCTGTTGGCAGAATCCTTTCTATTCAGCGAAGTGATACAGCATGTGAAAGAAAAAAAAAAAAACAACCAAAAAACCACAAAAAAAAAAAGGCACATCAATGAAATATGTAGCTCTGTCATGCGAGGATATAAATTTTACAGTGTAATCTGTCCCTCTGTAGGTGTGTTTTCTGATTTTGGTGGATGAATGGGTAATTTCTATACTACTTGCTAAATGTGCCTAAGAGTGAAATGCAGCCTCCAGAGGCACTGAGAGCCAGAGCCTGTCAATTCCGAATGTAGACATCTTGTAAATTCTCTTTGTACCTCAGACCCACACAGTCACTAATGATGGTTTCTGTCATTCAAACTTGTTTTTTAAATTTCTGGTTTTATTTCTCCAGGAAACTTCAACCTGGGATAGGAGAAATTACTTCAGTGTGCATTTGATGGGAATGTACACACAAAACCTGTGAAACATTAAACAAGGCAGACAATAAATTCAGTTGCCTAAACAAAAACATCAGTGCTAATGTTCTGTCAATGCTCTAGCTCAAGGTGTGTTAATCTAGCCTGTCCTCTTCGGACTCTGTAACTAAACTCCAGTCACTATGATTGACAATCTCTCTGTTCTGAATCAAATGGCTGTTTGCTCCTCCATCCTTTCTTGTACTTTTCATTCTTTAGAGAAGGTACAATGATATTTAAAGGCATTTTGTTGGGAAAAAAAAAAAAGAAAGAAATTTGGCCACAGCTCAAGACTACATACCAATTATTTCTTTTAACCAGGCTCTGAAGCTCTGTCAGTGAATAAGCAAATATAAACCTAGCTTTCAGAGCAGTCCTTGCAGGTCTTCTGTTGATTATACATACATTTCTTATACACTATGATGCAACATCTGGAAGGAGATAGTATTCTCACTAGCAGGTAATCATTTAACAATTGATGTGCTAAATGTGATGTATTTTTGACATGGAGAGAAAAGTAATATGCAAATATACCAGCCCATGAATAAAAAAGCTAATAAAACAACACAATAATACAATGATCATAGGATACCATATAGGATGCAATATGCCAGATGCAAATGGTGTGAATCCCGTAAAAATATCACACCAATGATGTCCAGCAGTTTGTTCAGTTTCTATTGTGATTCAAAACATTCCAGCAGGTATCGTGGTTGACTGCAATAGTCACTTGTTTTTGTTACGTAATAGCCTTTTCATATCTGGTTTTTAAGGTTTCCAGTTCTTCAGTTTGAGATTATGCTGTGTTCCATATTGGTCCTAACAAGCCAGGTTGAAGTCCAGAATTCTGCTAGAATTGATGTGAGATTTTTGATATTTGGACCTCACTGTCCAAGTTACTGCAGAGTTTACCAACTTTTGTGTGTTTATGTAATAGAACACCAGATTTCTCAGTGCAAGGGTTAGCATTGTCTGGTACATGAAGCTTCCTATCTTTTTAGATGTTGTCAACATTGTCTCCAGTTATAACACGTCATCATCCATGTATTGATGAAGTTCCAGGGAATACTTCGTATACTTTCTAGATGGTTACTTTCTGTAGTACGAAGGCTGAATGACAGCTTTCACTTACTCATTTATCAGTTCCTAGTGGAGGAGAAAGAAGACTTAAATCTTGGATTGTATCCAAGCCTCTGTAATGACTAGTTTCATTCCTACAGTACCCACAGTTTCCCTTATTCCTTTCCCTTGAAAGTCCAGCCAAGTGACTGTGCTTTTGAGTGATAGGTGTTGAATCCTCTCCTGATTTCCTGAATACCACACCAAGGTATTTAAAGTATACTGCCGGTGTTATTCAGTACATGCATCTTATTCATTAAGAATATTAACTGTATCACTTTTCCTGGGAACAGCCGCAGTGAGTGGTTCAGGGATGCTGTTCAAGGCTCTGTAATCTGCTGTCAGTTGCCATGTGCCATGAGATTTTTTGACCAGCAGCTACACAGGGAGAATGAGACTCGATAACAATTCCCTACTCTTATAGTTCTTTTATCAATTCATGATAATATTCATATATCAGTTTTTCTATCAATATCAATTCAAAATCATATCAATTCAATTAATTAACTCTTTCATCAATCCACAGGATGGATAGCATTAGAAGGTAACTTTTAACGTGAAAGGTCAACTAGAGTGCTATGGGATAAAGGAGCAGCTTTTTGCAACAGATTGAAAGCCAGGGATATATTTGCATGAGGGAAACTGTGGGCCAAAGGGTGTGGTGCACCTTTTCCTGCTTTCTCCATGACAGCACCCATGACAGTCCCTTCAATACATGCTAGCCAAAATCTGAGTAGGAGATTAGTGAACACAGTCCAGGAGTCTAACTGCCTAAAGGTTAGCTTTCAAATCTGCACTTCAACACTGCAATAGCAGGTCTACTTTTCCTCAGTTTGATGTTCTGCTCAGTCTGGCTACACTCTTCTACCGTTGCTAGCTACCATGTAGGTATGACAATTATGCAACTTCATATTGGGTTTAAATATTAGCCACCATGTCAAATAGTCATTTGAAAAAGCTGGTCTGTATTTCTGCTACTACTTGCTCAGAAACAGAGGGACGCATGCATGGTGTTTTACAGTGTGGGATAAAGCTGCGTTATCTACTACAATGTCATATTCTCCATTGTAACATGGAAGAGCTTCAGGACATTCCTCTTTGATGAGTATTTTAATGTGTCTGAAGACTAGAGCATAAAAAATATAGAATGACTGAAGTTGTTTTACCTGGGCATCTTGTGGGAAACCTGTGCCACCACAGGGCAAAAATCTTGTAATCTGATGCTGACTATAAGGCTTAATCCAGAGCAACAACTGAAAGGATGAGAAATATCCTGCCACTGATAAAGTAAAATGCATTATGAAACCACGTATCCTTTTGTGTGAACTGTCCCTTCCACATTGTATTTCTCATACTCATTTGGACTGCGTATTTTTTCTGTACAAATGAAAACTTATTGGAGAAGAGATACTCTAAACTGAAAAAGGGTTAATTTAGATTAGGTACAAGGGGCTTGAGAAATGTGGGAAGAGAGTTTACACTGAAAACTGAGGCAAAAAGAAATGTTGAGTGCCTCAGCCTTTTCTGTTTCAGACCAGTTATCCTGTCTTATTTATGCGGAGCTTACATTTTCTTTGGTCTCCTTCTCTGACCACATACCTGCAGAAGTCCTTCTTATTATTCTTATTATTGTGGTAAAGTTTCTCCTCTGTTTGGGCTGTCTATCACCTGGATTAAGACCTCAATGCACTCCAGGAGTCTCCTGGCCTGCCTATAGCTCACTGTGTACTCTTCCAGCAGATGCCAGAGTGTTTGAAGCCCCCCATCAGGATCAGAGCCTGGAGCGTAAATCTTCCTGTAGCTGAAGTAAAAACACTTCATTAACATCCTCCCCTAGATCTGGAGGCCTGTAGTAAACATCAACCATAAGGTTGTCCTTGTTGGCTTGACCTCAATTTGTACCCACAAACTTTTACCCATTTTACCTGTTCATTGTTGGTTTTCCATGGCAGCTCTGTGTTATGTGTCATCCATTTTTTACACAGAAGGTAACATCCTCCCCACTGCTGCCCGCTTCTCCTTCATTTCCTGTCCCTTCTGAGCAGTTTGTAGCCACTGAGGCAGTGCTCCAGCCATGCAAGTTGTCCCTCCCCATATCAGGGACAGTGACGAGACCACCGTGTGCAGCTGCGCAGTGGCTTCCAGCTGTTGCTGTTACCCGTGCTGTGGGCATCGCTACACAGGCACTTCACCTGGTTACAGGTTGTCTCTTCAGACCAATACTCCCCAATGCCTTTGAGGCATTCCACAGGTCAGCTATCATATCAATTTTCAAGGTCCATAATCAGTTTTTTCAATCTTGCCCTCCTTACTTGCAGTAATTTTCTTTTTCTAATAATCAGGGACTTCAGCAGCACCAATAGAAACAAAACAGAGATAATGAAGGATTAATGGTAGGAATCCTTCCATTGCAAAGTCTGGCTTATGCAAAGTCTTAAAACACCACTTCAGCGACTATCAGCTTTTAAGAGATTCTCTGGGCACGGTGGATGTTTAACTCTTTCAAGTTTTAGTGAAACAATATATCTAATCCCACAGTTCTCAACATTGTATCACACTAAGAACCCCGAAAATCATACATGTAACTGATTCTTCCAGACCATTGGGAGAGGTATGGAAACCTAGACTCCAATTTTGTATTGTTTTTTAGGCAGCATTTCAAATTTGTAAACTTTAAAACAAAAATCACAACAAATGAGGAGAAAAAAAGCTTTTTATAATTTTTCCCTGGATCTGTTCGATAAAAATTACCAAGGAGTGTAACTCTGGATATCCATCACTATGTTTCTATTTACAAAAACGAGCTAACTAGCTGTTTTAAACCTTAGATAAAACTTTAAGTACCTGACAATTTTAAGTAGATCTGAAGATTTTTTGTACACTACTAAAAGCTCGCCTGTTCTCCAAATGTGGTACTTACCCTAATAGGGTATTAGACTAAAGGTAGTATCTCTTATCCTACTTGAGTAAAACAACACTCCAGGAAAAAAAAAAATGTGGATATAGCTTTTGCAATGATGTTGTCTTGAAAAGGCTATTTAAATTTAGAACCAACAGGAAAATGGAACACCAAAGCTCCAGAAGCAAATGAAGTGCAGTGCAAAATTACTATTCAAATTTGCCATTTTTGGAGGGCTCACAGAAAAGGAAGTCTGTGCCACAATGCACTTTTAGGTATTACCTTCAACATGGGAGTAGTTTTAAAGCAATTTCCCCCCAGGATGTGAGTGAAAAATGAATCATAAAAGCAATAGTGGCTCTGTTCATCACTTTCTGCCAGCTGTGAACTACCAAGAGCTTCATGCAGGCTGCATGTGCATGCCAGAGAGCAGCAATCTGAAAGAGGTGCAAATACCTTGGAAAGGTAAAGTGGAAGATGTGACAGGAAAGTACCTCGGACCCTCATGTTTCACAGATTCAGGAGATAAGAGCTGTTAAGTTGTTTCTGGTTTCAGGGCTGGAGACCTGAAAGACTCCATGAAGCTTAAGCATCAAGAAAAGTTTTGAATGACCTTAAAAAATTACTGGGACACCAGTGTCATATCAATAGTCTGCTACCAACCCCAGAGTTGTTAGTCATCTGGGGAATCATGGTCACCTGCTCCCACACTGGATGAAAACCTCAACCAAATGACACGGAGTGAGGGAAAAAACTGGCACAGTGGGGCAATGCTGGCAAATACAGGATTTGCAGAAACATTTCCCACTCACAGCATTGCACAGGAGAAGGCAGCACTGCTGTGACGTGCAAAAGGAAACGGATTCTCTTGTCTGCACATTTAGATCTCAGTGAATTACTGTTGTTCCACTGAGGACATAAAGTGCACCCCTCTAGGTAGTAAATTTCGTTGTGAATTTTCTTTGTTAATGCATGTGTCATTTTTCCGACTATTACACTCTTCCTGAGAACCAAACCCGCTGGGCTCGCTCCGCACACGCAGCTGTTTCTCCGCATCGCAGAGACGCATGGACGCACGCACAGAGGCATTTCCCTCACTTTCAGAGAAACTCTCAGCTGCGTTCCTGGTGTCTTCTCATGCCAACCGATTTGCTAGAATGTTGTTCATCTGACAACGAAGGAATAAACCGGCGTCACCATGACAGCTTAATGACATCCCTGTCCTTAACCTATTCCTTTACCGACATCCTTTATTTTTTTGCATACACCGGCAGGCGCGGTGTGTCCCTGTGAGGGACCGGTACCACCGCCCCCCGCTGACGCCTGGATGGGGCGGTCTCCGCTCCCTACACGTGCCTGTAGGGGCCGGCTCGCCCGTCGATCGCGACCTTTGCCCCTTGCCCCCGGGCCGTCGCCCCCGTCCCCGGAGCGCCGAGCTGACTCGGTGGGCGCGGAGCCGAGCAGCGAGGGCGAAGGGCCCGCGGCAGCGCCCCTTCCCGCAGAGACGGAACGCGGGACAGGGCGAGGATGGTTCCGGTCTCTGCGGGGCCCGCCGGGGGTCCCGGCACGGACCCCGCTCCCGCTGTCCCGAGAGGGCACCGCCGCAGTGCGGGGCGGCCGCGCCTCTGCGCGCCCCGCGGCTCGTCACGCCCTGCGGCAGCGCCGCTGCGAGCGGCGAGAGGCCTTGGGGAGGCGCCGGGCTGCCGGCGGGCCGCTGGGACTGGAGGCAGGGAAGGAAGGAGGGAGGCAGGGACGGAGGAAGCAGGCGGGGAGACTTCCTCCTCCTCTTCGGCGACAGCAGTAAGCAGCTTCGCCGCTGGAGCGGCCCGCACGGCTGAGCACCGGCCCCCCCGCCTAGCAGTGGGCTGCGCCCCTGCCGGAGGCTCCCCACGCCGCCCATGCCACCCACACGTCCCCGCTGGCGCTGACCGCTCCGCCGTCCCCGCGGTGGGGCTGGTCCCGGCGCGGCGGCCGCCGCCGGCCGGCCGGA